>VZRQ01001827.1:1127664-1167866 GCA_013397975.1 Machaerirhynchus nigripectus | reverse complement strand
AGAGAAAAGCAAAAAAAAAGCAAAAAAAAACCACAAACCAGAGCAAGTCACCTGAAGCTCTCTGCACACTGGTGTCCTGTGAAGAACCCCTCCTCTCTTCACTTCACCCCGCGCTCATGTGCACCCAGCCCTTGCTAAACACCTTCTTTCCTGTCCCCTCCTTCATGCAACGTTGCCCTTGCTGGCCTGAACTAAAGCTGTGTCAACTCTACTGAAAGCCTACTTTTCTTTTTTTTTTTAAATCTTCTTCCTCCCCCCCAATTCAGTCAGGTGTCTTTCTCTTTCTCCTGTGTATGCCTGTGTGCGTGCGTGCATGCATGTGTGGCTCTTGCTCCGTCTTCACTCTTTCTCTCTCTTGCTCTCTCTAAGCATGCAAAACGAACAGTCCATGTGTACATATGCTCATCCTGCTGTAGATAATGTCCTGCCTTGTAAGTGTGAGACAAGATGCAGAGAGATCTTTTTGGCAGAGAAGAGGGGTGAGGAGAGAGGGGCAGCTGCAACACAGGTTCACATTGTGTCCCCTCTCCTGTATCCTCGCTGGCTTTTTGTCTGCTGGCCAGCTTGTTTGCAAGAGTCAGTCTGCACCCTTGTCTAGGCTTTTTTTCTCTCCCACCTCCAACCTGTTTGGCTCTCAGCCTCCAAGTACCAGCATAGCAGCCTGTGCTACGCGTGAGTGCTCGCGCACGCGTGTGGGGGTGTGCACTCATGTGCAATTGTCCAAGCAAGCAGAAGAAACCAGGACTGGCCCACAACACTATGGACTGAAGAGTGCAGCCACCATTCCTCCTGGGGATGGAAGGCTGGGCTGGTGGGACGTCAGCGATGAGACCTTGGACGTCAGCAAGCAGCCATTCCTTTTAGGTACAGCGTGCGTAGGAACGATACCTCAACATGAAAACCACAAGCTGGTCATTCCTAACCATTTTGGTAATCATGTAAAAATAGAGCCAATACCCTTTTTTGTTGCTTTGTTGGTTTTGTTCTTACTGTCCTCCCTGGTATAAAAGGAAATGTAGGCTGTGGAAGGGTGAGTGTGTGTGTATACATGCATGCGTGTGTGCTGTACACCACTGCTATTGCAAAACTCACTGCAAATTCCACATTTCAAAGAAATTGAAAATGTCAGAAAATGTCCAGGACCTGTGAATGTAAGAAATAAAACAAATGTCAGGTCCAAAATCCTGGGCTTACAAAGAAGGATCTTAAAGTGGTGCAGCAAAGAAGCAGGCAGCACAATTTCCCCTTATTATCTTATCTCAAAGGTGCTGGTCTTGCTGGAGAGCATTCTCGCTTGCCACTGCACTTCCCACAGCAGAATCACAAACAGAGGTGCCAGCAAGAGATGCTCTAGTGGCTCCCAAGCGAGGAGGGGAGAAAAGGTTGTGAGAAACAGGATTGAGAAAATGCTGGGCAGTGGCTGGAATTTGCCACAGGAGCACAAGGTCTGCTGCAGGAGCAGAGTGAGCAGGGACTGCAGTGCCTGTGTGTGGGTCGGGGCAGAGGGGAGGAGACTCCTGTGTCCCCTGGCCAGTCACGAGCTGTAGTATCCACCAGCAGCAAAGCTGATAAAACACAGCGTTTATCAGGTATGCCTTTTTTTGTAGAGAGGGATGTGCAGTGTAGAGCTTGATTTAGCCCACACAAATCGAGTGACCATGCCACGACAGCACAGGGTTTTACAGGTGCTCAGCCCCTGAGCTTTCAAGCAGCAGCCAGTTTGCTCCCCTGTCTTTGCCCTGCGCACTGGGGCAGTGGCAGCACGCTTGGCAGCCGTGCTCACATGCAGGCAAGGGGGAAACAGCTCGGCCTTGCGGCGTGCGGGACGGGATACCCGCCAGGTGGTCCCCTGCCTGGAATAAAGAGGGAATTGCTGCTTGCGAGCCCGGCCCCACCTTTGCGTGGGTGGGGCACAGTCCAGTGAGGCGCTTTCGCCTCGCACTGCGGCGCTGCCGGCGCTGCCCCCTCGCTGCTGAGCTCAGCGGTGACAGGAAGCAGCAGCCACGAAATGCAGCAGGCACGAAATTAAGCAGGCAGTCAAGGGCCCCTCTCAGGCAGCCAGAAGAACAAGGAAATTTATTAAAGAGAGACATGAGAGGCTGAAGTTCGGGCATTGCGAGAGTTGATGTAGAGCTGCTCTGGGATTGGATGGTGGCAATTTATGCTCCTCCCGACCCCAAAGCCATACCTGCAGGAGGGTGAAGGTTGCAAGTGTGCAACTGGTGCTTGAAATCCACCCAGGGCATCCAGGGATGGCTCCCTTCCTCCAGATAGGGCAGTCGTTGATGGGACCTGGGCATCTCCTTTGGAGACTGGTGTGTGTCAGCCCAGGAAAAAAAAAATCCTGTATCCTTCAGAGCATTCAGACATCCCAGCCCTCGTGCCTAACCTTCAGGAGGGCCGCATAATTCAGAGTCTTAGTAACAAGCCCAGAGTTTCGGCTGCAACAGGGCTCCTCTTTCCCATGGTACAGCCGTGAGCTGATCCTGGTCCCAGAAGCCAGGTCTGGGAGCTGCACCCTTTCCAGCACACTGGCGCGAGGGAAAACACCACACTGCTCTTTCTCAGGGCTGTACCTACGCCTGGGTTTATTGGCATAGGCTTGTTGAAAAAGGTGGGCAGCCTGCAGTGCCTTGCTGTGACAGGCTGCTCCTAAGGGCTGAGTCAAGCCCACTTTAGGTTCTTTGATGTCAACCTGGTTGCTATGGTAGCACCTGTCCCACGTGTTCTCTGCATGTGTTTTTGTCACTGTGGGGTCGCTCCTAAGCGCTGGGGTCACACACATCAGACCCCTATGGTGTGGTGGTGGTCATCAAGTCCTGGCACCTCATTATGTCACATCTGTTTTGGTTTGAAGGAGTTTTGAGGGGATATGTTTTTTTAGATGTCAAGGCACAGAGGCTTATGGTTGAAGGGAAACATCTCACTAAAAGCAGGGCATCCATTTTTTGAAGCCACCTGCTCATTAGTGGGGGAAACAGCCCCAGCCCCAGTTCTGGCATCTGGTCTTTCCTGCAGGCCCTGGGCACATCTTTGCCTCTGTTGCCTGGCTGTGAAACAGAGTGAAAGCCAGTTAATTGCAGACCCCTGAGAAAAGCCACCAACACCAAGTATGCCTGTTGTCTGCAGCAGTGCTGGGAACCCCACTCCTGGCAATGTCTGTTCCTAGCAGGGCTGGGGGAGTCCTGGGTAGGTTGGAGCTTGATTTTCTCCAAGAATCTAATCCTGTGAGCTGCAGTGTGCCTCACAGGGTGCTGCAAAAATCCCCGTTCCTCCTGAACTCAAGCAGGGATCGCTCAGAGCACCTGTCAAGAGGTGAGCCCTTGAGATGAATATAGGAAACACAGGCAAGGTCCTATGCTTTTTCCCATCCTTTCTCCCTCCACCCTCTGATGGAGATGTTGTAATGGGCTTTCTCATGTCTCAGGCCCTTCTCTCTTAAACTGTTTCTCCTCATCATCTCTTCTCCCCATTTACATTGCTATCTTTCCCATCACCTCCCAAAAAGCTGTGTTCTTGCTTCCTGCTGCCTCTCAGCTGGTTGGGGACCGGGGAAGATGGGAGTTTGGAATGGGACACCAGTTCCTCGAGCTTGTCAGTGTAATTGTGTTTGATTGATGGAGATTTAACATTTAGTGTTATAAAAAGATACGAACAAAATGGAAAAAAAAATTGTATTTCTTCTACTGGTTTGTAAATATTACAAGAGTTACATGAGATGTCTGGTAATGTCCAAGCAGAGGAACAAAAACTTAGATTTCATATATGGCCCCATAATTGCTAGCAGATTTCTAACCCTTTTCGGATGACCGAGAGGAGGGGTGAAGGCAAGTCTTTCTGAAAGGAACTGGACAGGGGAAGTGCAGCCACCCCGAGCCACATGAACTCCATGCATGATTGTAGCATGTTGCTTGGAGCGTGTGCCTGGTCAGATGGAAAACGAAGCAAACGCCTGTCTCTGAACGGCTGGGAAGGGCGACGTGGGATGCTCCAGCCGACACCTGTATCTTGGCAGTTGTGTTCATTTCTGTTTGTTTGCAGCCCCGCACTTGCAGGCTCGTTGCTCAGTGATGCACCCTCTCCTCCTCCCCCGTACCCGCTTTCTTCACCAGTGAAGTTGTGTCGCCCCATGCTAGCCCCGAGTGCATGTGAACGTGCCATTCATGGAGATTTCATTGGTGACATGCATTGTGTCGAGAGTTAGTCTTTGTCTGCACATCTTTCTCACACCACTGACCGTTCACCACTTGGGCAGATCGCTCGTGGCACTGCTGCTTGCCCCATTTTTGGTCAAAGAACATCCAAGCCCCACAATCTCTAGCTCCAGGTGCATCCAGACCATGCTCCCAGGCCACCTGTCTGAGCAACTCCATTTTGAAAGTCCAAGCACACAACATGGACAAAGCCACCATCAAAAGCCACGTGGTCTCTCCTGGCTGAGTGGAAGCTGCACATCTGAAAGGAATGTGGGGGAGCAGCAGCAAGTCCTGATGAAACAAGAGGATCTGGGAAGTCGGAGGAGTTATGCTAGAGTCCTTCACAGCAGGTTGATATTTCAGCTCAATGGTTGTGCAGTGTTTCATCACTTCGCCCTTCCCTGGTGAGGGAATCTGTGGGCACAGGGAAACACCTCATCTCCTCCCAACCCCTCACACCTCTGCTTCCTCTCCTCCAAGCACACTGACCAGCAGCCCAAATCATCATGGTGCTTGATGTGATGTAGCAACTGACATGGGGGATGGCTGACCAAGACAGTATGACAGAGGAGGTGCCTGGGAGGTGAGCAGTTCTCTCTCTTTCTCTCTCTCTCTCTCTCTCCTGATGGTGCACAATCTTACTGCTTCTCTGAGTCAAGGACACAAAACTTCTTGAGTTAGGGATGCCTGGAGCAAACTGTTCTATGGGAAGAGCAAAACTTGAGGCAGGGAAGTGATGGAGAAACTGGATGGTAATTTCCAAGATGTGATGCTGGTGGAAAAGGGTAGGGATGAATGCTGTCCATCGTCCATGCGCAGAACTCTCAGGTTCACCAGCAAGGAGACCATGGCCTCTCAACGCTAATCTTAGAGTGGCTTCATTTCCAGTGGGATGCCCAGAAGATGATTTTTTTAATTGCATGACTCTGCTGACTAAGAGCTGTGTCACACCATTAAAGCCTCTTTCACTTTTCCTTCTTGTAACTTGCTAGAACAATGATCGGGCAGCTCCCACAGCCCCCAAAATTTTGCCTAATGGTTGGCTCCCATTAGGGCAATACATGGTGCTTGCTTGTTGGTTCACTCGCTGTAACAGGGGAGCAGAACTCATCTTGGTGGCAGTACGTCGGTATGGTCCTCTGTGGGTCAGGGTGATGCGGTGAGGTGAGGAGACCTGCCAGGGCCGGGCTTGGGCAAGAGGAGAAGTTCTCCTGATTAGCCCAGGCAGGTGGGAAGCAAAGGGTCCTTCTCTTGCTGCAGGCTTGGGTTAGCTGGTGCCACAGCAACTCAGACTGCCCTGCAAGCCTTGTAGGAGTGCCCAGGCAGCAGAGAAGGAAGGGGCAGTGACAGGGGGACATGACTGCAGCACGGGTGGTGGGGGCTGCATGAGCAGCAGGGCTCCTTGGGCAGCACAGCAGGGGAAAAGGCAGAGATTGCATCCCAGGAGGGCCCTTCTTCCCCTGCCTGTCCTTATGGTGCATCAGGAGCTCCCTCCTGGCCTCCCAGGGCATGCTCACCATGCAGCAAAATGGGCCTCAGTGGGTAAAGCAGTGTGACACCTCTGTGGCTCCAGCCATGTCCTGAGGAAAGGCGTGTGGATGTTTCTGTACGTAACAGAGGGGTCATGGGTGGAGACGAGGAGCAAGGCTTACCTAGGAGCCGGCCAGCGAGGAGAGCACGTCCCAATGGGGCTGTCCTTCTCCATAATTGTGACACTTGCTCCCCACTGGGCCACGCACAGGCGCATACGCACACCCCCGCGAGCTCCACCGCACACACGCTACAGGCGTGCTCCTGGGGCGCTCTCCTTCCCCACGCTCTCCATCACACACAGCCGGGCGGGCGCTCAGCCACCTGATGCGGGCAGTGGCTCTGTCTGTGACACACAGCTACGTGGTGACCTCCTGAGGAGACCAGGAGAAGGCGTGTGCGTGCCTGCGCCTGCGGGAGCACACGTGTGTGCCAGGAAAGGGAGGAGGGGGCACAGAGCGGGCACCTGTCTCTGCGGTGCCACTGTCACCTCCCAGAGTCATTCAGCCTTCCCAGCTGGAGCCAAGATTCATCCTCTAGACCTTGAGAATGAAGGCCAGTCCCTTCTTCTTGCTACACAGTGGGGTGGTTAGAACTCTCCTCATTAACAGTGTTATATACATATAAATATATATATATATCTATATCTTTATATATATTTTTCCCCAGCACTGTAGACATGAGCTGAACTTCTCTTTAACGAAACGAGAAAATGGCCATTTTATTTTTTGCCATTGTTTTGGTTTTGAAACTAGCTCTGTGAAAGAAAGTTTTAAAAGCGCAAGTGTGTGTGTAAAAGAACCGATCAAAAAAACTAAACAACCCAACAAACAAATGAACAAAACCCAGTGATGGAAAAAAAAATTTAAAGAAGCTTTTTATTTTTTCTTTTCTCAATGTATTTAACTTCTGTTCTCTCGTTTCTGTTTCTTTACATGTATGAATGCTCTGCTCTTCTGTGATCTTAAAAAAAAATACAAAAAAATACAAAAATTAAATAAACGTGAAAAGGAGGTAATGTTTCTTCATTTCCCCTCCCTTCCTTGCATACTCTGGCTTGTCTCCTCTCTGGTCATGTCTAGTGATTACTTCCCAGCCCACAGGGGGAATGTGGGCCAGGCTACCCTTTCCCTCACCTTCCTTGGAGGGGCAGGGGCCAGTGGCCTGGGACCGAGGGTGCTGTGTCACCCCAAGCAGTCTGGCCCCTGCAGTGCAGTGCCTGGGAATGAAGAGAGCAGGTTCGCTGGAAATAGATGTGAAATGGGGCTGCCAGGAGGAGAGGAGAGGTGCCACAGGCAAAACTGCAGTGCACAGCCCTGAAGTCAGCACTTGCCTTCAGCTTCTTGTTTGTTTTGGGGTTTTTTTAATTAGTTAAATTGCATGATTGTATGTGTGTGTGCAGATAGAGGTTGGGATCAAGACTGCAGTCCCAGGAGGGGAAGAACAAGCTGATGGATGGAATGGGCTGAGACTGAGCTGCTTAGGCAAGCACAGGACAGGAGCACCAAAAGACAGAGCATGATGGTGGGGATGGTGCAGAGAGAGAAGGAGGGTGGTGGGGAAGGAGGCAGGAAATGCTGTCCAGAAAACAGCAGGGTGCTGCACGGGAGAGGCCAAGCTTTATGACAAGGAGGGAGTGGGGAAGCAGGGGAGTGGAGAGGACATGGGGCTTGGAATGAGGGCAGCCGGGACAAGGGGAATAGGGGCAGGAATCCTGTAGCATGGGCACAAGCAGGCATGAAAGGAATAGGTTAGAAGGGAGCAGGAGGAAGAGGGCAGCAGAGTAGCCTGAGCAGTTTTACAAGGAAACACAGCCAAAGGGGTGAAGAAACCAAGAAGCAGGAAAATCCTGTTCGAAGGAGAAAGCAGCACCTGGGCATTTTAAGTTTGAGGGTTGGAGAACCCCGGACATCTACAGCCAAATGGCTGCAATGGGGGTGTCTCTTCAGCATGTAAGTGCCACCTGTCTATCACAGCCTGGTGTCACTGTCCTTCTCCCAGTGGGAGAATCTCTATTTCCTGGTGGCCCCCAGAGACACAGCTAACTGTGCTACTGCACAGGGCAGCGTGTGCCTGCACCCAACACCAGCACAGCACGAGGCTGCACATGGTCGGGCTCAGCTTGGGCTGCAGGAGAGCCTGGCTGCAGCTCTGCAAGGGAGCTCTGAAAGGTGGTCTCGTCCTTGCTACTGCTGGAGCGTGAAAACCAGGCCTTCTTGTTTCTGTTCCTGCTCTGTCCACACCTACGTGGTGCCTTCACTGCCTCTGTGTCACCTTCCACTGTCTCTCCTGTTGCCTATTTACAGTTCACTGGGGCGGAGACTCAAGACCTGCATACAGAACAGGGGTATAGTCCATGAAAAGTTATATCTAATTTTGTTTCTGGGACATATCACCTAGGAAGATGTACACCTGGTTTCCAGTAGAGTACAGACTTGTTTCTTAAACTGCATGAAATTAAATAAAAGCGGAGCTGTCAGAAGCTCAGCACAAACAGTGGGCTAAGCAGGGGTACATCACTGAGCACGAGGTGCAAGCAGGATGGTGAACCTGAACTTGAGTAGCACTCACCACACCTTTGCTATTTGAGACCGAAGAGAAGTGATGGCATATGAACCTTCCTCCATCACCATTGTTCCCTTCCTTGGTGCTGGGAGAGCCAGGAAGTGCAGCATGGAGGATCACAGCAGAGCTGGTGGCGAGAGTGCCAGGGCGGGGGTACCACTGTGCTCTATGGATGTTGAGGTCAGTACTGAGCTTTATGGCTGGTCACTGAGGTGGAAACAGGCTGGGTTTGTGGTGCTGTACATGAATGACACCAGCACTACCAGGGCTTCACCTTAGTGTGTGCTCTGAACACACTTGGAAAAGCTGTCTTTGCGTTTCTACCTCCACCACCTTAAAGCTGAGGCTAAAAAGAAGACAAGATAAACCCTGGCAAGCACAACCCCTCTTTTCATTAACGTTTTAAATGGTTATTTTTAATGGTACATTTAACTAACACTGAGTTATCCATGGGAAGAGAATTTGGCTGTTAACACTGGCATCTGCTTAACAAACAAGCTCTGCATTTGGTGAGGCGTGAGCGTAACACCAATAGTACTCCTTGCTAACAGCAGACTCATTAACATTAATTCCTGCTTTTACCACCATGAAGAGCTTTTTGTATCTGTAAGAGCAGTTATTAGATGCACCCCATTCTCACTGCAAAAGGTACATAGGAAATTATTAGCAGTGATGCAGACCTACCACTAAATGAGGATCTGAATTCCTAGCACTTACCATAAGTCAAAATTTCCAGAAGAGTAAGAAAAGTGATGAGATGTTCTGGGGACTGTGTTCTTCACCTTTCCTCACTGAGGAATTTAAACTATGTTCAAACACAGCTAAATTGCAGTTGGAAATTAGTTAAGGGTTATGGTACTCAAAGGCTATGGGAAAATGTGTGTTCATAAAAATATCTTGCAATTCAGCCAAGACTGGCTTTTGCCATCCAAAGCAGGCATTGTGAGAATGGGCAAAGAGCTGGATTTAGAGAGGTAAACTGTGATGGGTAAAACACCAGAACCTGAAGTGCAAACTCACCAGTGACCAGTACAGAGGGACAATCACTGCCCTGATCCTTCTGGCCACACTATTGCTGATACAGACCAGGGTGCCAATGGCCTTCTTGGCCACCTGGGCTCATGTTCAGCCACTGTCAACCAGCCCCATCCTCTTCTGCTGGACAGCTTTCCAGCACTGTTTCACTGCGTGGGGTTGTTGTGACCGAAGGGCAGGACGCGGCACTTGGCCTCACAATCTCATAGTGCTGGTCTCAGCCAGGCAATCCAGCCTGACCAGAATCCCTCCGCAGAGCTTCCTACTCTCCAGCAGATCAACATTGCCACACTTTGTGTCATCTGCGAACTGACAGAGAACAAACTGAGCTTTCATCTGAAAGCTGGAAATTGCACTGTTTTCCATAGAAATATCTGCACCTAACACCTTTTTATTGGTCTGTGGTCTGTGTTATGAACTCTGTCCACACGTGGTAGGTGTGGTATCTGTAAAAACTTGAGAACATGTTGAAGAGTATGAGCTTTACTCAGTGCTGATGTTTCATACTTCCAGAGTATATGGTTTGTAGAACATTTACTGCTTCCTTTTCAAAAGTGTCACCTTTCCAGTTCAGCTTAAAAATGGTGCATTGACCAGGAAACTAGAGGAATTAATGTTTGAACCATTACCACAAAGAGGAAGGTGCTAACTGAAATGCATAATAGACTTGTCATACATTCCAATAACCTTGATGATAAATCTGATTTTATGTCTTTTGAAATATTACTAATGATTACAAAATGCTGACCAGGAATAAGGTTACTCTGCCAGTTGAAAGTTACTCCAAAATGTTTACAGAGCTGGAGGGCAGCAAGGCATCCTTTACACTTGGTTTGGAAATCACACCTCTGCATTGATCTGCTGCTGCTGCCCCATTTTTGGGTGCTAATGTTTTTATCCAGGTCTGTGCCCAGGATTCTGAGGTTGCACTCCCCTGATACCTGTGTTGACAGGATGCAGTACTAGCAGTGGGAGAGTTTGTAGAAGTCACTGGTAGAAGTGGATGATCCCACCTTCCTCTGCCAGCTCAGCACATGAATCTGGGTTTTCCGTTTCTTGGAGCCCAACCTCCCAGGCTGCTTCTGTAACTTGCAACCTATTTTGCAACGCAGTCCTCCCAGATGGAGAAATCACTCATGGATCTGAGCCTCTCAAGGATGCCACACGGACAGAGGGTCAGTGAGGATGCACAAGGCACTTGACACAAGTGCAGGAATCCAGCAGAGCTTCAGTCCCTCACAGTGCACCTGGCTTCCAGTCCTGGCCCTGCATTCCTGTAGGGAATATATTGTTCACTTGAAGTGGCTTCAGTTGGCAAAGGTTGTGGAAAACAGGCACTGAGCAGCCATCCAGAGCACCCACGAGCTGCTGGCAAGCTTGAGCTAAGACTATGCATCCTCTTTGAAATGTGGTTTGGGAAGCCTGCTGCCTTGCCTGCCTGTGGGTCCATCACCCATTTGCAGAGTGGCCTGAGAACTTCCAGCCATGTAAAACCTCTCCCAGATTGTCTCACTGGCTGCTGACTTTACTGCTTTGCCTAACAGAGCCAAGCACCTTTCCCAGCACCAGTGCTTGTGTGTTGGTTGTGTGCCTAGTGAGGGGAGGGGTGGGCTCACCACATCTTTCCATGCACGATCCTTTACTCAGCCTGAAGTTCCTGCCACCACAGAGTCTCGCACACCTTCAGCACAGCCTCCTGCCACTGATCAAAGCTCTTCCCACGGCCCAGGAGTGAAGATGTGCAGAGGTTCATGGCTGGAGGCAGCTGCTGGTGACGGCCCCCGGTGCCTCTGTGGCCTCTCTCGCTGCGGCCGAGGCAGAGCAGGAGCAGCGCTGCCGCTTCCACCCACGGCACGCAGCACAGGGGATGAGCACAGCGCCCCGCTCTTGAGCAATCTGCTCTTGCTGCTACTGGTGCGCGGCTCTTCTGCTCAGCTGCTTTTCTGGGGCAGCTGTTGGCACAGCAGAGCTGCTGACAGGCATCAGGGCAAGCCTCCCACGCTGCAGGATGGGGCTGCAGCTGACACGGCCCCGCTACCCAGCACAAGGCGCAGTGCGCGCTCTCTTAGTGGGGCAGATCGTGCACCAGAGCCCAGCCAGGCCTTCCACTGCCAAGTGATCTGGCAGCAAGCAGGAGGAATGGATGTGCAAGCAAGGTCTGGGACTGCTGTCTGCTTGAGGATGTTGTGGTGGGGCATCTCCCTATGGAGATGCACCTCTTGGAGTGCTCGAGGAACAGAGGGATGTGAAAAAGACATGAGGATTTGTGCTGCTGGCTGCAGAGACAGATCCACTTCCTGGGGGCAGAGGTAGTGCTCTGTAAGCCAACAGCTGAGAGCCAGCTTCTGACTCCAAGCAAACCCTGAGTCAGCTTGAAGGCAAAGACCAGAAGCCCAGAGGAAATTTTCAATGCTGTCCAAACCCTTCCTCTTCTACTTGTTACCCCCACTAGCTAATTGAAATGGAAATCAAGAAAGATATCAAACATCTCTCAGAAGGGGCTGTAACACTTGCAGATAAAAGTTTGAAACTGCTCTAAAGCACCTCCCTGGCCCCTGCCCCAGCCAACTACCCCAGGCAGCAATGTGTCCCTGGGAACAGGAGGGATGGGGCATCCAGAGGCAGATAGATCAGACTAACAGCATCTGATTGCCACTGAGTGACAGCTGAGTTAACAAACCAAGATATATTAAGGAGAGTGACTGAAGAAAGGGGGAAAAAAGGCACTGGAGGCACTTTGTGCCTCTAATGATGGCTGCAATGCAGCAAATGAGGGAAAATTAGCACCAGACAGACAAATGGAAACTGATTTCAGGAGGCACCGAATGAGACAAAATTGCAAAGAGAAGCTCAGAAGATTGATTCCATAGCAATGAAACTTTATCTCCCATGGAATCCAGTGTCCTCACTCACTCACTCCTTCGGTCACTGTCTGTACTCTGGGAGCTCTCCCTTCATCCCTTTTAGCGATCCCCCTTGTCCTTATTAAATACTAGAGCTGAGAAAACAGTTACTCAAAGCAGGAGTGCGAATTTGCTTTGATGCTGTCCTCCCTCTCACCTTTTTTAATTTGTGTCTGCAGCAGTTTTTTACTGCTCATCACTACTCCAGCTGAAATCTGTTGCGTTCAGCTTCACACAACAGTCTGAGAAACTGGGATGGCCTGATCACAGCTAAGGTCAGGGAGGTTTGGCTTGGGACACAAGGAGAATGGCTGTGTGAGGTGGTTTGTGCTTGTGTACCAGAGGGAATAGTCCCCTTCCTCAGTCGGTTGGGCAATTTAAATTAATGAATTGCTGAACTCTGTTCATCTCCAAAGCACTGGCAATGCCTTCGCATTCTCTTGCTTTGTGTCTGTGACACGTGGTTGTTTTGTAGTCTTGCCCTGAGAGACAAAAGCTTGTCAAGCACGGGAAGAGGTGCATGTCGTGAAGAGGGAGCCTGTGCGCTGCTCCGTGCTTCCTTCTGCATCTGATACTGACTCCAGGGTCACCTGTGAACAAGGAACAGGGCTTGACAGCCAGGCCCAGGTCTTGTGTTCAGTCAAAGCAATGCAGTAACTTAGGGAGTGGGAAGTCTACAGCCTGTCACTCTCCCTGTGGCAGCAGTTTCTGTCCAGTGCTCACAAACAGCAGGGATTCGTACCAGAGGTGGCCTAGTACCTGCCTAAAGTCCTTATTGGCACCTCCTCAGCTAACAGTGCCAGACCTGCCTCATTGCCCTGGTTTAAGCCTCACTTTAAAAGTTTGGCACCAGCTTGAAGTGAGAGGTTACTCAGTGGTGAATCAGGCATGAATGGGGGGGTTTTTTGCCTTTTATGCACGTTACCAATGTCTGTGGATCATCCTAAGAGAAAGAGCACAGGGACACTATTTGTGCTTACCATCAGCTCTGTCATCTGAGAAGGTTACTGTCATTACTGTGCAATTTTGATTCTTGGCACAGACACCTTCTTCAAGGGCCAGGCACCCATGTGGTAAAAATCAGCACTGATGTACCAACACCAATGAGTCTGCTGTGCTGGCTAGTGAGCTCCTCTCCCAAGGCAGAGTTATTAGTTATTAGACATAGAACCTATCAAACAGAAGGGATTCACCCCTGTCACATAATGATGGGCCTCTGTGTTTGACAGGTGCCACAGAGGACAAGGACAGCTGTGGCATCTGCTCTGGAAGCTTGAAGTCCTGGTGTTCTATAATGGCAAACTTACCCCAGAAACTTAATTTGCAGGCCAGCCCATTTAGCTGAGCTGCCCTTTGTACAGCAGCCCTTGAGAAAGGCTGCCTGGGCTGTGGTTGCTCTGTGCACGCCCTGTGTTTGCAGAGGGACCACTGATGCTGGGCTCACTGGTCCCTCCAATGCCAACAAGTGACCATGGGCAAACACATCAGAGGCATGGGCAGTGGCTGAGTCTCACCCAGGGGCTGGCAGGTACCAGGCTGCTCTAGTAACTTCCTTGCAATGAGTAAATTGGCTAAATCAAAGCCAGTCTTCAGACACTTTGTGAATAAAGACAAAATAAGTGTTTGATGGATGCACAGCTCCTTGTTTTCTACTCTTGTTCTCTTGCTTCTCTGTTATCTGAATCTCCCTTCCACCTTTATTGGCATGAGGTGGTTATTTTCCTTGCTGGGTTAGTGTTTGTCTCTCCCCTTTCTGTTTCTCATGCATGAGTTTGTCGAGCAAGCACAAGCCATTTGGCCCACATTGATTATTTATGAAGGTGGGAACCTTTTATCTCGGCTGCTTGGTAACTTAACGCTGGTGTAGAGAGAGGCTGCCTGCAAGAAGCTGCACGTCTTGCAAGAGCTGGGAGACAGGGAAGGAGGCTGAGGCGTTCCAGTAGCTGATAGGAAGGGCGTGGAGAAGGGAGACAAATAGGGCTGAACTCACACTGAAGGGTGATTTATCTATAATGCCACCAGAAAGTAGGGGTAAAATTATACCCCTGGGATTTGGTAGTGCTTTGTCTTCACCTTGCAGAGCTCCTAAGAAAATACCAGTAAAGAGTGAGGCCCATTATTATGAACTCCAAAAAGAAGAGATGAAATTTTCAGGAATGAGTGGGATGAGAGCATGGCACCTCTGCTTTTGTACCCGCAGATGCCTCACAGTTGCCTGGGTGCTGGCTGTACAGCCTGACTTCTGTGAGTGAGGGCAGAGCCAAAAAGAACAAAAGATTTCCAATTCAAGCCAGGCTTAGTGGGAGAGGCGGTGCAACCCTCCAGTGAGACTGCATACCGTGATTTCTGCAAAACCAGGGAAGTCACGCACTTGTAATGGGTCACCGGCACCTGGTCAGGTGGAAACAGAAAATGTGTTTGCCTCCTCAGCCCCCGCCCTTTCCTAGCCCAGCTTTTTGTATTTTCCCCCTTTTCGTTGCTTATCTGCTCACACTGCACTCCACTAGTCCAGAAGATGGGGGAACAAATACATCTGGCCAAGTGTTCACAAAGACATTTGCGGAGGGTCTGCCCATATGAAATGTTCTGTTGGGAGGATCCATTCTCAGGATCCAACGCGCAAATATAAGTCTGGCTGCCTGGAAAGGTGTTGTCCCTTTCCTGAATAGATAAGTATGCAGGAAGGCAAATTCATTATGTGTTGGAAACTGCTCTAGAGCAAAACAAATAGATCAACACCAAAGGACAGGAGCTGAACTGTTTTATGAATGGAGATGCTATTAGAAACTGGAAACAGGATAATGGAATATCAGCTGAAATTTCATTTTACTGTTACTAGTAAATCAAAATCCTACACAGAGTTTAATATAGTTCTCCTAAAAATTTCCTGTCACTTCTGCTCTTCCCTTCATCCAGCGACAGCTGAATGTGTCAGATTCCAATCTGTCCCATGGCTTATGAAAAAAATGTTTTATGGAAAAAATATTTTATAGGAACATAAATTTAAATGCTGCTCCAGCATCAGTGCCTTTCAGACAGAAAATGTTACCGGAGCTGCCTTTGAGGTGACCAGCCAGAACAGACTATGGTTGATGTGAGGAAAGGAGGAGGGCACTCTGCCCCCTTCTTTAGCTGCCTGTTGTCAGGATGTGCCATGATATTCTCTGGTGG
The DNA here is from genome assembly GCA_013397975.1 of Machaerirhynchus nigripectus. NCBI lineage: Eukaryota > Metazoa > Chordata > Aves > Passeriformes > Dicruridae > Machaerirhynchus > Machaerirhynchus nigripectus. The sequence goes on along the minus strand of VZRQ01001827.1, from coordinate 1,152,466 downwards.
AATGAAAATGGGAAAAGGGCAGGGCATATCTGGGAGGCATCTGCAGGCAACCAGGTAAGTACACACATGCATCATGGGTCCTGAGCCTCATTTAGCAAAGCACAGGTCCCACGGATCTCTGCCATCCTTTGTGGCCTTCTCAACCACCCTTTATGGCTTTCTCAACCACAAGCAGAGCAGCAGGCGTAGCTGTTGGGGGAGGCTGATGTCTCTGTGGCAGGGACACAGTGCCTCTGCCTCTAGCCCAGCATGAAGAGGCCAGAGAGAGGAGAAGCCAGCTGTGAGAGGAGGAGGTTCAGCTCTTGGGGTCCCTCTCAGCTGAGCCAATACCCAAGTGCAGGCACCATGAGCGGGTTCTGCTCTTCACCCAGCCACTGAGCAAGGCTTTCCATGAGGCTGGCTGAACAAAAGGCAAATCTAATTTTCCCCTCCAGCAGTCTCAGCGGCAGCAGAAAGCAGGGCTGAGCTGCTCTGAGCAGCGCAGGGATGCTTTGCTGTGACTGCCATGCAGGCTGCAGGGCTCTCTGGCTGCCCCATCTCCAAAACCTGCTGCTGCCCCTGACTCCCCTACTCCCCTGCAGGGAGCAAGGGGTGCATCCCCAGTCACTGATTCAGTAGTGCCTTGCCTTGCCTGTGTCAAGGCCTCCTAAAATCCTCACTGTCCTTCCCTATTACGCCAGCTCCTGTGTCACCTCGTGACAAAGGCTGCCCGGTGCAGGTGGCTGTGTCACTGTGTTGCCGGTTGAATGACAGTGGCATTTAAACCTGGATATTAGCAGAAGCATAAGGGGTGACTGGCTGTGCCCATGTGCAGTGCCAAGGCTCTGGGCACAGCTCAGCTGGCACCGAGCAGCTACTCACAAGCAGCTGAGTCAGCTCAAAAGGTGTTTCTAGCTTAAAATTTTAATTTTACGAGCTGGCTAGGGATGAACTAAAAGAAAGTCCTACCCTACATGTGCGGACTGTTGTGTGACAAGCGCATTCCGAGCCGCAAGGACAGGATGCGCTATTTAGGGAAAGGCAGAGGCAGGCAGCACGTCATGCGGGAACGTGCTCTCCCCAGGCATGCCACTTAACGGAGCGCTCACCTACAGACACGCCCCCTGAGAAACCTTCTCCCTGGTGGGTGTTTTGCTTACACAGGCATTCCCCAGAGATCGTCCCTGGGGACAGTTTTAGCCTGAGAGGAGAGCTGTCTTCATGGCATGTATTTTTAACAAGGCTTAAAGGTATGTTTTATTCCCATCCTCTTCCCTGCAGAATAAGTAGTTCGGGGCAGAGCAGTTACTGATCTGATCTGCCCGAGATCCTGAGAGATTAGCTCAGTTGTGTGCTCTGTCACAGCCTCTTCCCACGCCCCTGGGCAAGTGGCAGAGGCCTGCTGCCCAACCAGGAGGAAGGTACCACGATATGTCTGGAGGGTCTAAGCCTTGACAGCCCTCTGTTGTCATAATTATCCTTCCTATGGTGCTCCAGGGGTTGTGCTTATCTAACACTGATAAGAGTACTGACAGCTCCTGGGTACAGGGTGATAGAAATGCTGTGATTCTGAGGCTGGCAGACTTGTGAGGTCTGGAGACAGCACCGGCAACGTGAGACAGTTCTTAAGTCTTGGCAATGCTAACACCAAACTTGAACAGCTAGAGCTGGCCAGCTACCTGGGCATCCAAATGCTGCTGGACCATCGTATTTACTTGTGATGGCAACCAGCAGCCAAGTGCCTGTGTGAGCAAAGGCCTAACATACACAGGGTCTTGAATAGCTAAGGAATTGGGATGTGGAAGATTGGGCAAAATGGCTTACATTTTCCTTCATGGACAGAGAGGAAATGTCACACCTCCTTGTGTAATCATGCCCAGGTGGAGGAGTGAACCTGTGTTTGGGGACTCCCCCCTTGCTTCAGATCAAAATGCTGGTTTGATTATGTCTCTCTGACACCAGGATTTGTATTTTAAATGGAGACTTCTTGCCATGTGATGACAAGCACGGTAGAGGCAGAAAAGGGTTCCCTGGTTCTGGGCTCTGTGGTCCCCAAGCTCCACAGAAAGGCAGTAAATTAGTGATGTGTGACCTTAATAACCCTAAATGCTTCCAGTGTGTATAACATTGTGATAGGGCCATCATGTGGGTTTTGCCAGTGCAATGCCACAGGGAAGGAAATGAAGTTGGCTACAGTTGTCTGAAGAGTCCAAACCTTGTCAGGCTCACAGATGGTCACTACAGAGTGATGAGGGGAAGCCTGAATCTTTCTTCCACCTGTGCTTAGCACCTCTGTGAAATCACCTGAGAGGTTACATGAGGGGCTGTTTGCTGTGGGGCTGATAGCAAGTGCACTGACTAAAAGCAAAGACATGGCCATGGTCATTGTAGATGCCCCCAGCCTTAGTCCAGGAGATTCTTCAGAAAAGTTTTGAAGAGCCATGAATAGTGCTTTTTCTTACAGGAGGTGCACCTTGCTACCTCAGAAATTGCTTTCTTTTCTTACCTCAGCAGTGTGTTTTCTGACTGCCTCAGCTAAACCAAGCAGTCCTTAAAAGTGCCTATCTGCTGAGCAGCCAGATGTGCCAGGATGCAACCCAGGGATAGCAAAACTTCCACACTTCTTAGTACTTAGATTCTTGATTTTTGTCTTTTCTACAGAGAGAAATTGCCTGACTACGGAGCCGGCATGTTTAAATCTCTGATCTGGCCCAGTTAAAACTGGGATCATTCACGTCTCTATCCTGCATGGAGAGACTGCTGCAAAAAATCAGAGGTAGCCAAGTCTCACCCTGAGACACTCTCAGTGTCTGCTCATGCCCTGCTGCTGCTTTACAAACTTCTCTCTTCCTTCCTGGTAATAAATAAATAACCAGACAAGCCAGCAGCTCAGATGCAAGGGCCCGAGAGCTCTTGATCAGGAGCCGTGTTTGGCAGTGGAGGGAAAACACGCAGACTCATTCATGGAGATGCTGCGTGGAGCTGCCCTGGAAGAGCCTGTGGGCGTATGCTGAATGCTTAGTAATTAAGCTGATTCTGGGCATGCTGATTATCATTTCAGGGAGATGTGGAACATCCTGCGAATGCTTGCATAAACATCTGATTCCCAGGACACACGCAAGCACGCGTGTATGCCTGTATGGGAGGGAAGGGGAAGCAGCCTGACTAGTGAGTGGTTTGAGAGCAAGAATAAATAGGTGCTGTTGCATCTGTGACTTTGTTTTGGTTTTTAATCCAGCGGGGAGGAACCACAGGAAATGGTACATTTACAATCCTGCTTTCTGTCTCTGTCAGCCAGAGTAGACAGCTCATCAGCGTGCAGATTTTGCTCTTTTTGTTCATCAAAGCAATAATACAGAGAAGCCAAGGGAACTTGGAAGCCCATTGTTGAGTAATACTTGTACTTTTTGCACTGATAGCACTGGTGGAGGAAACCAGTCTGTTTTCCAAGAGCACTATCCAGATCCTACTGCTGTCCCTGGAGTCCTTGATAAAAATTTACCTAGGGCTTTAAGCTGCATGCTTTTAGGAGTGTGACTGCTGCAAAGAAGGTTTGACTCTGGAGCAGTTGTGACAGTTGCACCTCTGCCCACCCCCAGAATCATAGAATCATAGAATGTTTTGGGATGGAAGGGACCTTAAAGATCATCTAGTTGCAAACACCACCACCACCCCAACCTCCCTGCTGTGAGCAGGGACACCTTTCACTAGAATCTTAGAGATATTTGATTCTAGACTTTGGTGGAGACATATCAGTTAATTAGACTATTAGAGCCCTGGTTTAGTACCTAACTGGTACTGGATCTGGAAAATGCTCTGAGATCCCACCCACCCTGATCTTTTGGGACATCTTTTATACATCAGAGTGCAATGGCACCATTTATTGCACCCTTTCTCCAAACTTCCCAGCAGGATGTGTGCCAAGTACTGCTGACGGGGCATCCAAAATCCAGCTTCTGTGCTGTCTCATGGAAGCTCTGGACTTTCCCTGTATCCTAGCACAGCATTGGTGCTAAGGCAAGGAGGAAACTTATTGCCTCCAGGCATTTTTGTCAGCCTGTGAGATTCTTACAGAGCTCTTGGCCTTGCACATTATGAAGACAGGCAGGGAGACAGACATGGGTGTATCTGTGTGAGAGGGGTGGGGGCAGCAGCTCCAGACAGCACGCTCTGCTTAATTGGTTTCCTTCCTTTCCCACTGTTAATCACCTCCCTGTGCATGCTGCCCAGGGCTCATTTCCAGTCATTTTGCAGGCCTAGTGAGAGGGCCATGGAGCAGCCCAGGAATGGATCACTTCCCAGCAGTCCCTGGTCAGAGGCACAGGTCCCTTTTTCTGGCTTCCTGGCTCCACAGCAGCCTACTTTCCACCCAGTCCCTCTTCGATGCTCGTTAATGGAGAAGGAGGTGAGCATGAAATGGACTGCTAAAACCTATGAATATTTCAGAGGAAAAAGTCAAGGGACTCCATTAAATCCTGTTCAGTCTCTGCAAATGGAGCTGGGGGGCGGGTGTGCTGCTTAATGAGAAACTCCAGCGCCGTGTGACCGCATGATGCTTTCCAAAGTCTCCCTTCTGCAGCTTCCCCACAGAGTCACCCAACACTGCTGCCGTCTTTCCTTTCCCAGACAAGTCTAAACAACTCTGCTGTCAGCCATGGCTCCTGCTGCCTGAGCCTGCCCCTACATACCCCCCCAATATTCACCCTCCAGTTGTCCCCAGATGTACCTCTTCCCCTATCACACTCATAGCATGAGGGACTCCCCCTGAGCTGCCCAGCATCCCAGTGTCCTACAGCATCCCACCAGCTAGCAGCACACAGTTTACCAGCATCCTTCCCAGCTCACCTGCTATCTTCCCCCAGCCCCTTCCCAAGCCCCCATCCTGATCACAGCCTCCTCCAGACAGCTGCTGCCCCCCCATCAGCAAACAGCAAGAGCGGCGGCAGCTTTCAGAGCAACAGACAGAGCCTGACAGCCCCATATGTTTCAACAGAGACAGTTCCTCCCTCTAATGGGCCCAGAGGAGCGCGGCTTTCAAAGGATTCAGCGTGGAAGTGACAGGCTGGAAAGTCTTATTAATGGTCTGTGCGCCGGCGAGGGCCCGGGAGCAGCGCGTGCCAACAGCCCAGAGGCCATGGCCAGGCAGAGCCAGCCCTCCCCTGCCATCGGCATCCTGCCACAGCCCACGCCCTGGGGCGAGCAGAACCCTTCCCTGGGATGTGAGACGGGATGGTGATGCCCCTGAAGCCTTTGGCTTTTTCCTAGGGACCAGTCAGCATGCGAGGTCTTTCCGGACTGCGCACCCGGCATCACGCCCTGTTCTTCCAGCCCTGACTGCCAAACGTGCCCTGTGGGGTGTCTGGCACCAGGCTTGGCTGTCATGCGTGGAGAGGAGCCTGGGGGAGACAACCCACAGCTGTAGGTCTCCTGGCTCTTTTGCTGCTGAGACTGAGGGGGTCAAGGAAGCCAAAGTGCCAGCATGCAGGAACTGCTCACCCCTTTGCCGGGTGCTGGCATTCAAACAGGTCTTCAGGTCTTTAAGTGACTTCTAAAGAAGGTGACCTGTCATCATTCACAGAGCTGCCCCTCATAGATATCTTCTCCATGTTTTCCAGGAACATTGGTCTTCCACATCCAAAGGCTGAAGTGTCTCTGCTGTTAGACACCAGCACCCCCTTAGGCCACCAGGAAGTGTGGCAGTTTCTTAGCTTTCACTCTTTTTTTTTCCTAAATCACTCAGGTCTGCCTCAAAAGGAAGAGGACCCAAGAAGGAAAGACTCAGGCCCTGGTCAAACTTAAGGAAGGCGCCTCTGCCCCGCAGCACCCACAATGAAATCCTCTCCGAACTAAAACAATGAGCTGCTGAACAGACAGGCGTTGAATGAGGCTTCACTGAAGTCTAAGGCACAAACCGTACACAGATAAATGGCCAAGGACGGGGACAGCCGGGGGACACCCGGTGTAGAGGGGGCAAACAGAACTTCCAGGGAGAGAAACTCTTTTTCCCTCTCTGAGTCAGGGTCCTAAGGATGGCCACAAAACCCTTCAGAAGATGAGTGTCTCAAGATAAGAAAAGCATAATTATGGGCTCAGCAGAGAGAGGCCACACCAGCGGTTTTCAGTTCACCCCAATTAACCCTTCCTTGTTATCCAGCCACCGATGGCCTGTACCACCCTTCCTCTCTCTCACCACAGATAATGAATCTTCTCTCTCTTGGCTTAGCATCCACCCACTGCTCCCAAAGTGCTAATTACATTTTACTCATAACTTGCTTAATTAACTACCATAATTAAATTAAGCGGTGCCTTTCTACCTGTACCCAGCCTGTAGTTTGGGTTATAGGCTGATGCCTTTGCAGAGACACAAGTGCCCCAGTCTGTTTTTTACAAGCTACCACCTCTCTGCAAACCTTGCCTCTCAGCAACAGAGTCAGTGGTGTTCCTCTGAGAGAAATGGGCTTTCACTTCCTAGCCTCTCTTATTACTAATGTTCACCATTTCATCCCAAGCTAGAGGAAAATTATTTCCTCTTCAATGTATAAAAGTGGCCCTTCATGGAGAAAAATAATTTTATTTTTAATAAACAAAAGTAATCTTAGGTACAGAAGTGCATAATTTCCTTTTGCTTTTTCTGCTCATCTTCAACAAGGGAGTAGCCCTGTTTGGACTTGATGCCAGCTGTGAATACAATGGTAAAAAAGGGCAAAGTGTTGCAGATTGGGAGACTGTAAATGTCTGTTACAGAGATTCATATTCCCTGCTGGGTGAAGGAAAGCAGACTTAGAAATTGGAGTGATTCTATGAGAAACAATGGTCTTTTGCCTGTGACCTCAGTAGAATAGTGAAGGTGGCAAGTGTGCCGTGAAGCTGTTGGCGTTGTCAAAAACCAGGCAAACCTGAAGTTCCTCTTGCAGTTTCCCCAAGGAGAGGAGGTCTCCCCCAACCCAGAGTTGGGGCAGGGGGACTGCCAAAGGAATGGGAAACGATTTGCTCACTCAGAAACTGGGGAATTTTGCCGGTGTAGTCCATGCATGTGGCAAGATATCCAAAGGGAGATCACCTGGGCAACTGGGGGAGGTTGAACACCCAAGGTGAGTCATGGGTCATTTTCTACAATTCAGGCAGAAAGCTTATTTCTCCTTGCAGTGGCAAGATTGTGACTCTGGAAACTTTGTGTGCCTGGTTAGAAAGTCTCAGGTGGAGATTTACATTAGGCTGAGCTTCAGCTGACACACATGCCCTGGGCCAACCGTTCAGCTCCTGCCCTCCCCTTCTAACAGGGGGAGATAAAAGCGTGCAAGCAGCCTTGCTACCTCAAGACAACCATTTACTTGGAGAGAGGTCCTTGAGTGTCCCTTTAGAGGTGTTTTGCCCCACAGAAGCAAAGCCCATCTGCCAGGGCTGATCCCTGCAATCTAGTGATGTGGCTAATTGAAACCACTTGATTTTGAATGCTTAATATTTGTTTGCACACAAGCTGTAGTCCACGCCTTTTTTGGAGAAGCCATGAGGCAACTGATGATTACATACAAGAATACAGGCATCTAATTGTGTCATTTGTAAATTGGCACTTTGTCCAGAACCCATGTGAGGTGCTGAGGTCTGCTCTGTTTCCCAGGCAGCTCCTTGGAGCCTCGTCAGGAATTTTCCTGGGCCCTTGCTAAGCCAGCTGCTGTATTTCATAGCTGAGTTGCAAGTGATTTCTAAACAGTGGTTGCAAAGCTTCCTGGGATGAATAGATGTGACAAAAATGCTTGATTTCAGCTCTGCTCTTGAGCTGCTGACAGATACAGCTCAGGATTAAGTCAGAAGCCTAGCACAACTTGGGCAGTAATTCCTGCTCTGTTCCTATTTTATTGCACTTGGCACAAACTTGATACTGAGGGAAATAATGGTGGGGCTTCTTAAGTGCTGAAATATATATTTCTATCTCAAAAACATCTGGGGTTTTCCAGGGAACTACTGATTTAAATCCGATGAGGAATTTGATGTCTTTAGATAAGCTTGCACAAGGTTGCCTAACTTCTTTCCACTGAGGGTGGCAGAGCACTGGATCAGCTGCCCAGGGAGGTAATGGACTCTCCCTCTCTGGAGGTATTCAGACCCCACCTGGACGAGTTCCTGAGCCACCTGCTCTAGGTGACCCCTGCTTGCCAGAGGGGTTGGACTGGATGATCCCCAGAGGTCCAACCACTGGTGACCCCCATTCCTATTTCTTCACCCAAGCAGGTTCCCTGACTCAGAACATCCCAGGCCCAGATACGGTTGTGGACATTTTACATCTCTGTGGTGCCCAAGCACAGTGTTTCCCAGTTCAGCCCAGTTTCCAGGCAGTGCCCAGACAGCCACAGGCCAGCCTCTCCTGGGTCAGAGCATCCGTGGGGCTGTCTGTGTCATGTTATATAAAAACCCAGGACTTTTTCACAGGAGACCACATCTTCCATCAGGCCAGTTAGATATTCTACCTCAACTGATATTAAGCACAGTAAAAACATACCAGGCCTTTTAAATCACCATTTCAATTTAACATAGCTTTTTACCCAGACAGAATAAGTAGGAAACATTTTTTTCCATGGTAGTAGGACTTGACTGAGAAGGTCGAGGCAAAATGAAATGAGATTTTTGTAAAAGCATCAAAGTTCTACACAAGGGAGAAATTCCTATTCCAGGAGCAAATAATTGCACACAACTACACGCGTCTATAAGTGAGAGACTTTATTTGAACCAATTTTTCAAATACAGACATCTGTATTATTCTCACTTCTCGGGAATGTTTTCTGCTCATTTTTGAAGCTTGCAACCTTAGGACAATATTCAGGACATATGTGTACATTAGATCTCTGCAGATGGACACATTCATAATGCACAAGTACAATGAGTGAGAGACTCTTTCCAGATCCTCACACAAGAGCATCGGAAATGGGCCGCTCTAATCGTCAAGTTCTGCTCTTATTAGCTTCCAGACACGTCACAGTTCTTGATACTCTCTAGGCTGTAGCCACCTTCTTCAGGCCCCGATTTATTACTGTGTTACTTCAGCTGTATGCCAGTGGAACTCCTCAAAATAGGGCTTAGGTGATGCACAGGGATTTGTTTTATTCATTGGGAACAGGCATGAGCAGAAAAACCAAGCTATTTGGTGAACAGTTCACCTGGGATTTTCTTTTGTGAGAGTAGTCTAGGTCTCAGGCTGGGATTTCTTTTTTTAGAAGTGACCAGTGGTTCTGGGTGTGTGTAATACATGAATCTTGATGTTCAGAGCATACAGGGGACCTGTGGCTTGGACCCCAGTGAGGTGTCTCTCAAGTTGGGCACTCCAGATGTGAGCCACTGGGGTCACTAGCCTGTTCTGCAAATCTCGACCTTCACCTCTTCTTCCAAGTATTGCTCAACAGAAGAATGTAGTAATAAAGCATTGTAGGTAAGAATGCAGGCTCGCACATGACCTGAGATCAACACCCTGAAAAATGGATAGAGGGTAGCGCTTTCAGGACCACCTAAATGACTCATGATCTTCAGTTCCATTTTGGGAAATGACTGGAGAATTTCAGGCCTGAGACCCCCAAATGCACTGCAGAGAGGAGTTTGGACATCCTTCAGCATCTGGGCCTTAGGAACTTGCGTCTCTTTGAAAGCCAGTGAAATGTGTGCTCTCAAGTGCCCGTGTCACTTAGGTTATTCTGAAAACTGTACCCTATATACATATAGGTAGATAAGGGGCAGACTTTCACAGGCACAAGTGGCAGTTAGACATGTAACTCCCATTGATTTTTTTTCCCCCTCGGGGACCTGGAAAATCCCCCCCCTCCGAGGAGTTGAATCCTCCTCTCGCATTATTTTCACACCAGATTAACACCACTGGTTCCAGTGGAGCGACTCCTGAGTTACCCCAGTGTGAGCGAGAGGAGAACCAGTCCTGAGGTGCTCTAAATATCCAGTGAAAGTGCTAATGTGGCAATGCAGAAAAGCAGGGAATCTGAGCACAGGCCTGGAAGAGGACCCCCAGTGCCACCTCCGGCGTCGCTGAGCTGCAGGTGACCACCCGAGCGGACTTCTTAGCCAAGAGGAACCACAAAAACATTCATTCAAACCCTTCCCTCCACCTCTGCAAACCACAGCCACTCCACTTCCTAAGACACCTATGACAAACACCAGACCTGCAGTATGAAAAGTCACAAGTGCTAGTCTGCTGTTTGAAGACCACAGGAAAAAAAAGTAACTCCTGTGGGGAGTTTGGTATGAACTCCCTCTTCCTTTTTTCTTCTTTCCTTTCTTTCTAAACTCCTCTCCATCAGTCATGGCCATTTCTTTCATCTAGAGTTTCCCAAGCAATGGTGTTTATGTGGTCACCATAGGCTAGTTCATTCTGGCTAAGTCCTCTCATGGGTCTGCATTGGGGTTTAGGATTGGAAAACACCGGGTCTGAAGGGATCTCAGCAGGATGCCCTTCCCCTCCCTTTGGAATGTGGCTCATGGAGAAGCTCCTTGGCTGATGCAACTATTGCAAGGGTTGTGGGGTTTCATCTGCTGTCGGTGCAGCCAGGATGCCACAAGCATTGCAAAGCAGACCACATTCATGAGAACGATCTACTGCATTGATGGGGAGTTTATGTTGGAATGTTTTTCACTTTTTCAAGGCTTAGTCTAGTGAAATGTAGTAGTGAAATGTCAAGAGCTGGCTTACAGCTGGTACAAGCATTCAGGATAGCTGTGGGTCACTAGCACATCTTACTACAGGGCCGTGGAAAAAGCCCCTCTAGGACCCTGAATTTCCACAGCACTGCATGGCGAGGTCAGGCACCATATTCCCAGTGTGAGTCACTCTGATATGCCCTGCTCTTTTCTTACATAAAATAACACCCACAGACACCTCCAGGCAAAGCTATGTGCTCTTCAGGGAGAGAGAATTAGATACACACTCCCTGGGGAATTCCTGTTGGTTGGTACAGTGGGAGTAGTAGAAAAGCTTCAACTACTCTGCTGATTACTCTTTGCCCCACTCTTTACTTCTGGGACCTCCTGCCTCTTCTGCTGCTTTCAGCTCATTTGATGTCTTGCTAGAAAAATCATTCCTCAAATACCCTTGTTCTCTTTCCAGTTTCCGTCCCATGCTACATCCTTTATACTGTTTCCTTTTAGCCTTTGAATATCTGGCTGAAGAGGCAACTCAAGGAAATCCAAATGCTTTTCTCTGCTCTCTTCCTGTACCCTGAAGACAGCCCAGCTTCCTATACAAATCTTGTGTATTACACATTAAACCACTGCCTGCTCAAGGCAGGGTTTGTCTCTGTGCTCTCTCTCACGCTCTCTTTGCCCTGACTCTCTGGCAGGATCAGGACACGGTACAATAATAAAGATAGGGGCTGCTTGGTTACAGCCAGTAATTTTAAACTGGAACCAAGGGAGAGGAATTAGTAGTTAAATTATTTAGGTTTGCAGTTGGTAACCACATACCCCGTTCTCTTTGTGGGGGGGGAAAAACCAAAACACAAAACCCAACCCTTTGTTCTCTAAGCAACATGGCAAAGTATATTCTTACAAACGGTGACAAAACACACGCGATGCCCCAACCGTCAGCCAAGGGGGAGGCAACATGCGAAATACAAAGATAAAATGTCCCTGGGGAGAGAAAGTTGTTTCATTTTTTGAGGAGGGAGGAAGGCCTATGTCCAGGAAGACATGAGAGGCAGTTTTCCTTATAAAGTTAAAAATAGTAATAGCAACGTGGAGGCAAGATGAAAACTTTGGGGTCTGAAATCAGAAGAGCAGGGAGACCCCATGGTCTTTGCAGAAACAGGCAAGACAGAAAACCTTGTAAAACGGTCATGACAGGAGATAAGGCCAAACAAAAACCGTGCTCCCTCCTTTCTGCCTCCTCCCAAACACCTCTCCCACAAATCCTGAGAGCTGAACCTCAGTTCTCTCAACTCAGTGCTAGAGACACGGGGTGTCTGCGCTGGGCTGGGCCCCTTGTGTGCTACGAACAGCAAACATACTGTACACCTCTCCTCCCTACGCCTCAGCCCCCGTGTCCCTCAGAGCACTCTCCCTCCCAAACACCATCCACACCCTGCTGCTTCCACGGCAGACACGGGCGGGGTGGCGAGACCTGACATACGGTCCAAGCAATGCCTGATGTCTGCGCTACATTTGCTGAATTGAGGTCAGGCTGGAAGGTGTCTCAGGGTTTACCACCCATCATGACATGGGAATATTAGCATATATATCATTTATGAAGTATGACACAATACCTATCTGTCAGTCAGCCCATCTTTCTACCTATTTAGTCTGTCTAATCTACTTCAGCTATCTACGTTTCACTATCTCTATCAATCATCTATTGCTCCATATTATCTAATTTCTTCCTGTCTCTCTCTCATCTTTTTCACTCTAATCTTTCTTTCTCTAGCTATACTCCCCTCTCTCTCCCTATCATCCATCTATCCACTTGAAAATCTTTCCCCCCCTCATCTCTCTAATCCCTGTTTTTAAAAATCTTTGTCCAATCTCTCTCCCACTCTCTCTTTCCCTCTCTTTAAAAAAAAAACCTCCCTGTCTCTCTCTCTCTTATTTCTACAGAATGCCAGGAAGCACATGGAAATTAATCCTGACATGTTTTGATGGCACTTCCAGTGAGCAGTCTACGTTCAAAGTGATCATTTCTGAGGAGACACTGTTCATCTTTTCTCCCTATTTCCAACAAAGAGATGGAGGAGAACAAAGGAGTGCCAGCCAGCCCTCCGAAGGCCATGGGGATGCCACTCCAAGAAGCATCGGCCACCAAAGGATGCTGAGGCTGTCAGCACTCCCATCTTTTGGTGCTCCTGCTGTGAGCACAATTTAATCCTGGTCCTGCAGCATCGTACCGTAATGCTGCAGGGCGCTCTGGCTGTCATTGCCAGTGTGGCCGGGAAAGCATGCAGGAGCTGCTGGGAAAGCACACGATAATAATCAGGGCAGTGAAAGAGCAGTAATAGCCAATGACTGGGCTTTTAGGAAAGCCCAGGTATTACTAAATATATTTTACTGTTCACTCTCACAGCTCATAAAGACAGCAGCAGACCCAGATGGCTGTACAGGCTCCGGGTTTGGTGTCTGTCAGTCCTCCACTGGGACAGGCTGGGTGGCACCAGGGAACAGCCCACAACCTATGGGTAGCAGTGGTGGAGATTTAGGAGGTGGTGCTCTGCCCACAGCCATAAATGACAGCTGAAAGCCTTGGAGCTGGGTGAGCCACCCCGGGGTTCAGCAGGGAGCAGGAATGAGGTATTTCTCAAAGTGCTGCCAACTGGCTCCTACGCCACCAGGCCTCGTCCTGCCTGTGTGCCTATTTATTCAATGCATTGGCCCAATTTATTTTGCCAAACAGAACACTTTTGGGGGACCACGCTATGCTACCCAGGGACTTCAGCCCAATGGGGTGAGCATCATCCTACTGTGGGGAGAAGCTCAGGTCCCAGTGCCCTGTCCCCTCACAGCCCTTGGCGTACCCCTTGGCAGGGGTTAGACCTTCAGCGTGGATCAAGCTGGTCCCTCTGCAGGCTCATACCTCCGAGGTCACCACAGTTCTCCTAATCGGGGCCTAGAGGTCTCCTAGAGGGACGCTTACTATGTTCTTTCCTAAAACTGATTTTGCTACTTTCATGATTTCTGTTAGTCAGTGCTAACATCTCACTCAAAATCCAAGCCTGCTCCCCTTAAAAATCCCCTCAGTAGTGCCAGGGAGAGCAGTCGGTTACTGACTGGTGGCCAAGGAGCACAGCTGGGCCACGCAAGAAGTGGCCCACCAAAGACCACAGGCCAGCAGGATGTACGGCAGCATAGAAATGCGACACGGTGGTATTAATGATAATTATTCTCATTTATTATAATTATTGTTCAGTTTGAAAAAGGAGCCTGGAGCCAAGCATTACGCTAATTGGCACATATTTTAGTTGTTGTTCTTTTAGTTCTGAAAACAAACTGGGGTTTAGTATTCTTTTTTGTTCACTTGTTTGCTGTGTTTGGTCTTTTGTTTGGTTTTTTTTTTTTTCTTTCGTTCATTCCATCACATTGAAAAAGGAAGAAAAGAACCTTTTTTTCCCCCTCTTTTGTTTTAACTCACTCGGTAAGTCTGGACTCCTCGGATGAACGTAACATTGCACACACACACACTTGGAGAAGAGAGAGAGGAGAGAGAGAGAGAGAGCGCTCGCAGTGGGCAGACAGACACACGCACGCGCCAGGTCAAAGAACTCTGATACAGTGCAAGAATTTTCCCAAAATGATTGGATCATCATTACCAAAAACTTGCCATAACAACACCAAGAAACAAAGAAATGTTTAAGCCACACTGTTTGACTGGGATTTTTCCTGCTTTTTTTTTTCTTTAAATGTTTGCCACACAGAGAGAAAAAGGGTTTAAGTGGTAATGGGAGAGGGACAGACAGGCTCACAGATGTGAGCAGGAAGGGGGGAGATCGAGATTGGGGTGGGAAGGAAGGATAGAGGATAGGGGGAGGGAGGGAGGGGCAATGGGGAGTCATTTCTTAATGTTCAGGCATTTTCTTGGTCCGCCTTGCTCTCTTCTTCTTTCACCTCTTCCTGCTGGGCACTTTCAGTAGGTTTGGTTTCTTCTACAGCATCTAGTGGGGAAAGAGATGGTCCAGCGTTAGTCAGCCATGATCTAGAGCATCCTGAATGCGCACACAGCCTGATGGACTGCATGACTTGAGGCTTGTCGCTCCCCGAAGTGACCCGGGGCTTAAAGTCCCTGGAATTTCTGCAGCATGGAAAGAACATGCTAAGGTTCAGTCCAGCAGGCAAATATGTAGCTCTCACAAAACACCTTCAGCCAGAAAGCATGAGCCACTGGAAGGAGCTGCCCTACTCACTGCTGATGTGCCAGACAACCACTGCTCATTTCATTAGGGGCACTGATTAGTCTCTTGGCTTATCGACTAGATCACACAGTCTTTTACAGAACCCACTAACGGTACCAACCACTGTTCAATTTTTGTCCCCCAATTACAGCTATAGATCCTCCCAGCCAAGACTTAAAGAAGTCACAACGAAAAACTCTATACACATTTGAAGCCTGCAAGACCCTGAGGGAAAAATTTTATCGCTTGTAACCGAAACTTGTCTCACACTGAACAGAGATCTAGAAGAATGTCTCTAGCCTTCAAGAATGGGAGCCTTCATCCAGAGGCTGCCACATCTCTCCAGTTTTCTGGTCTCTCCTTTCAAAAGCAAAGCTGCCCTGGGGGGAAGCAGTGAGTACAACTGGAGGCCGGGTCTGCCTGACAGCCAGACACCTTGTTCTGACACACCATTCACCTGAGAAGTTAAAACTAATGCTAGGAGCTATCCCACAATGAACTAGATGGAGGATCAGAACCCAGGGGAAGGCAGAGGCAGCCAGGAGGAACAAGGCAAACAAAGAGAATGCCCCTCAAGCTGGAGTGATCTCACTGCTGCGTTCATCTAGCCCATGCCTCCTTCATTGCAGCAGGATGGATTTAATTGTCTCCAAGTTTTTACTGCCCAGCTCTCATCAGGGTACACTAACATGTCCCATGCCTCTTTCAGAAACAGAGCATGCACCCTTTGGATTGCTTTTTACAGGACAAGGTTGTGGTTGACCCAGGGCTGCAGGGCTGTAAGATAGAATAATGTAAAAGGGTCTTAGTGCACTGTAGTGTCTGGCCTGCTCCCTTGCCTTCTCTCCCTTTTTCTCACTGGCTCCCACACCCACACAGCCCATGGAGAGGTCAAGCAAGCAGCAATTCAGACTTTGGATAAAGAACAGGGAAAAGAAACAAGCACTGAAGGGCTGGGTGGTGTGGGACAGACCACATGTCATTGGTATGACACACACCTCAGGGATGGCACTTGGCATACCTCTGCAGCATCACTGTACCCACAGTGGTCATTCAGCGAGCACTCTGGGGTCCCTGCACAGTTCCTGGCTTCTCTGATGGGCTATCAAAGTACATTGTACCAGTAAATAAAATGGGACAGGGATTGCTCCCTGGCCCCAAGGCCAGCTAGCACCACACAGCTCATGTCCATGGGTAAACCCTCTTCCTCTCCAGAACAGGGTAGCTGTGTCTGGGACCTGTCTGAAGCAAAGCTACTTGGTGTACACAAAAATCACACCAGGGCCTGTGCTGTCAGCCTAACAATGCGGATGTTCACTCGCCAGTGTTTAGTTTGTGAGGATTAGCATCCCCATACCCATGGTTAGTGAGAATGCTAATTGGGATGTGAAAGTTTCCTAACTGACACCATTCGTGCATTTTGGCCTGGTCCATTTGATGCCATCAGATGGCAGACTTGTATTTGCTTCCAATACTGGCAGTAGGTGCTACATTCCTGCTTCCCTCTCCCTTTCAGCTCTTTAGCCTGGGTTTTAAATATGTTCCTAAGCACCACTTCCTTATGAATCACCTTTAAGTTGTGAGCAACATCCCATTCCGAACCATCTTCATTAAAGGCTCTGCTTCTGGACCTTCA
Organism: Machaerirhynchus nigripectus; assembly: GCA_013397975.1. Taxonomy (NCBI): domain Eukaryota; kingdom Metazoa; phylum Chordata; class Aves; order Passeriformes; family Dicruridae; genus Machaerirhynchus; species Machaerirhynchus nigripectus. The sequence goes on along the minus strand of VZRQ01001827.1, from coordinate 1,135,990 downwards.
AATACTTTTTATCTTAGTAAATTCTGACTGCTGACTTCCCAAAAGGAAATATTTCTGTGAGAACATCCCCATGGCCTCAACCACCACACCTGCAAACCCCCAGTCAGCAAAAACATCTGTGGACTTCCCTTCCCTTGATACTGAACATTGAAGCAGGATGCTCCTCAAGGACTCCATCTATATCTGGTACAGCTACCACCACAGACCAGAGACAAAACAGGCTACTGATTAAAATAGGATCATAACAAGCATCATTGGGAGGCAAAGCTTGGCCTACTTTTTTATAATTTTCCTGAATGACTTATTACTGGGAGGGAGGAGAGTCCCTTTAATGCTGCTCTTCAAGGCATTCATAGCAGGAGACACGTCGAATTATGAAGCTGAGAGTAGAATTCCAGTGAGCAACCATCTACCCCTAAACTTGAGTGAAAAGACTGTTGTCAGCCAGCAGCAAAGTCTGATTTCTTATGAGGCTCTGACAGGTCCTAGAAAGGCAGAATTTTTGGGGTTTTCTCCTCACATAAATGGAAGATGAGTGAAAGAGCAACAAAGACACATAATGTGGCTTCAGGAGCACAAATCCTGACACTGTTTTTCATTGTGTTTAAAACTTTTTGTGTCTTCCAACCAAAAATATGCACAGATTTTAGCTGGCAGCCCCACAGCCCCCTCAGGACAGCACAACAGACGGGCCCGTAACACAGCAAGCACAGGGACAGACAGACACTGGGGGGTCCTGCACATCTGCTGTGCTACCGAGTCACACAGATGCCCTGTTAATCAGCAGCTGAAAGTGGGGTCCAGCTCCTACTGTGGTGGGCTCTTGACAGCACTCCAGGAGGGATGGGCAGGAAATCTGCTCACACTCAAAGTGGGGGAGCTGGCAATCTCAGTGATGTTGGTTAGCTCACAGCGTTCCCATGCTGTCCTTGCTCTTAGGATAAGCAGGCAAGTTGAAACACAATTTCCTGCCATGTTGTATTCCCTGTTAGCTCACCACAGTGGCAAATCTAATTTCTAGGGAGTGCCCATGGCGCCTAGAGATCCCTGGCTGGCAGAGGAACTGCACAGAGGTGCCTCGCTGTCCCCATTAATGTTCTCTGGGGAGCAGCTAGTGGCAGGCCAATGACTCTCTGCTGAAGCAGGCCAGAGACAGCGCTGATTTCTGGTATGGATGAAATAGGCTGGACTAAGTGGGGTCATGAAGCAGCAGGAACAATTTAAAGTCACTTCATCACACATTCAAGTCAGTGGAGAGGAATCATACAACCCAAATACTGGACTGTGCATATCCCAAGTATAAACAAGAAGTCTAGCTTTTTGGAATAAGAACTATCACACAAAATTCAGTGAATCACTCTCCCTCTTCTCTCTTGCATGATATTGAGGCAGTAAGGGCAAACACTCTGTGTACTGCTACACCCTGCTGAGCTATGTCTTATTTCCTAGCAGCTTTAGCAGTGTTTCATCAGTCTTTGGGATGAGGGGAAAGAAGCAACCTGGTGTTATTATGTAGTAATGAAGTTTAGCAAGAAGCAATATCATGAAGGAAAAAGAATTCAGCACAAAAAAATAAATTTCAAGCTGTGGCATTGCTAAACCACAGCAGTAAAAAAGAAGAGGATTTGCTCTGGGCAATGGGAGCAGTGCATCACAGCCCCAGTGACATCAGGGCCAGTTAACAGCAGTTTCTGATTCACAAAGAGGGGTGAGGCAGTTTGTCTGACTCACCAGTTTGTTTGATGCAGGCTATTTCTGCAGTATGTTTTCTGGGCTTTCTCCAGCCTTGTTTCCAGTGTCCCAGCAAAGGAGGGCAAGGTATCCCCAGGGAGATGAGTAGATAGCTATCCTGGGGATTCCATACATCAGAGAGGGTATTTCTTACATTGCTTTTTACCCAGTACTAGTCTTGATTTTCCACTTCTTTGAACTCTGGGCTATCGCACCTGTGGGTTTGTAGTGGACAGTTACCATTCTACAGACAGAACTTTTTTGGCATTTTACATTCACTTTGCTCTTTGTTGCAAAGGTGACAGAAAAGTGGTTGAGAATTCAGGCCATCCACTGCTTGAGGAACAAAAGCATTTAATCCTGGGTAGCCAAACTTCCACCTATCTAAAGCTGCCTCCCTTCTGAACATGCCGGCACTGTGAGATCTCCTCCCGCACGATCAGAGGAGGAGTGCACTTGCAAGGGACAGAACAAGCAGGAAGCAGTGAGCTGTTTCTTCAGGTGGGCCTGGACTGGGGCAGCATCGAGGTGCACAGGATGACATCATGAAATGAGAAAGCTGAAGTCGGAGTGGACAGACAACTCACCTAACTCCAGACATCTACAGAGAGATGTCTGCAGCTGATCTTCTCACCCTCTCCTCCCTTCCTAACTAGTGGAAATAAATAGGACATTTCTAGGGTTCTATTAACCTGTCTTACTTAGATGCCTACTTTAGGACAAGTGTCAGCCTGGGAATACCTACATCTGCAGCAAGCCAAGGTGGAGACATTCACATTTATTCTAGGGCGCTCCAGCTACAAAGCAAAGAGAAAGACCCAAACTCACAAAATGAGAGTGGAGGAAAGAGAACAGGATGGGAGGCAGAGATGTAATATAAAGCAAAAAAAAATTGAGGGGGGCCAAAACCAAATTCAGTCCTGAAGGAGAAAGCAAGAATGGCTAGGTCAGAAAGCTAGAAAAACCACCTCAAACCAACAACAAAACCAATCTAGTCTGTGCTTACAATCACCACCCCTACAGTTCTTTTAATGCACACCAGTCACCACTTGCACGATTCGTGGTTAGTCCAGTCCTGTGGTCCCACCCTTCTAGCTTTGAGATTTTACTCTGCTTTTTTATTTCAGTCTTTGGAAATCTGTGCTGTAGTTCAGAACATCTTATAACAAAGGATAATTTTGCCAAAGAGACAGGCATCTGTGAGCTGAGCTGCCACCGTTCTCACTTCCATTTAGCACTCTGGATGGTGCAGTCAGTTGAGAAACCTTTTGGGCAGCCTTGGACAAACCTTAAGCCATTACTGTAGAATTGTTTAAGGGTAGAGCTGCACAGCAGGAGAGGCCGATGTGTGTTTGCTTCCCAGCTGAAGGGCCTGTGTTGAAGAGAGGCTTCATACCTACAGCTCCACCTGGCACCAGCTGGGGAACAGCCTTACCCGTGCAAGAGTAACAATATGGGAGTGAGATACAGAGCCTTGCTGCAACAGGGTCTCAGAGAGCTCCTGCTCCTCAGCACTCCATTTATTTCCTGGAAAGGGTGAGAGTCATGTCTGCGAGCCCTGCTGGGGAGCAAACGCCTGGAACATATGCAGCTCTGGTGTCTGTGAAGCTGAAGCAGGCACGCAAGCAGCAGTTCTGCTGGATGGTGGTGCTTCCAGCTGCCTTTCCTATGCTGTGCTCTAATGGCTGAGCGTGCAGGCTCCTCTCCAAGTCTCTCCACTGCCCTACATTAGTGAAATTAGGTTGAGTGGATTTCCGGGTAAAACACTGTCTCTTGGGACCTGCCCAGCTCCCGTCTGACTTGCCAAGATTAATTAAATCAGAGCAGACATCAGCTTATGACCACAGTAGCAGCAACCTCTCTGATGATCATTTCTTTTGTGGCTGGTGGCTTGGGTTTTGTTTTCCTTTTTGTCTCTGTTCCACTGCCGATCTTTAAATTACCACAGCCAATGCCAAGAGAAGAGAAATTGCACAACACTCTGGGATTCTAATACAGATGCAGAGATTTTGCTTTTGCTACTTTCTCACTCTTTGCATAATTATTGCTGATTTTGATTGTGCAGCTAGAGCTCTCCTGTGCATTCACGCTGAAGTACTGCCCAGATCTACTCAGACACTGCTCTCTCTAGCATTTTTCATGCTTCCTCCTTTCTCTGTCCTTTGCCAGCTACAGCTTCGGCAGAGATGGAACTGAAAACCTGTTCCTCATCCGGTCGTCACTCTGCTCCCAAATATTAATCTGGGCTTTCCTGCCCTGTTATTAGCAGATTACATATGACCCAGAGATGACTCTACTTGGATTTTTTTTTTTCTTTTTTTTTTTTTTTTTTTTTTTTTTTTTTTTTTTTTTGAGGATAAGGAGCACTGGAAAGCCTCATTTAAAATCCCTGCCCTGAGCATCTCCTAGTTTTAATGACATTTGGATCCAGATTTGGATCCAGGCTTCACAGCTTGATTCATCTGTCCCCATCCATCTGTCCTTCTAGCCAGCCAGAAGTCTATTCCAGGCAGACGATGGTAGGTCTGAGACTGCTGAAACAAGACACACTTCAGGTTCAGAGCTGTTGCTCACACAGTTCTCCCTCTGATCCATGTTAGCCCATTGCAGTCAGCCCTATGATGCATATGCAGAGCTAAAATCCTCCACCCTTCTGACTTGCTGCTTCTGAAAACTGGTAGACTCATGCTGCCCCAGCTAAACACTGAGACATGAAGGAATTGGGTATTTCAGGTAAGTGGCTGTGTCTGGTCCAGGGTATTGACTTGCATGATTTCTCCCAAATCCCTGGTGAAAAATCCCTTGCTCAGACAGACCCATGGCACTGACTCCTGTGAGCCCTGGGGGTCCTGGTGAGCACATGGCACCTGGGAGATCTGCAAACCCTTGGCAAACCCTGTAACAAGGTGGTGGGGAGGAATGTCCCCAGTGCAAGCAGCAGCCAGGATGTCCAGGGAAGTTGCCCAGTAATTACTGGAAGGAAGCAAGCAAGTCAGCCTGTTAAGGCTGAACCAATAAGGTTAATATGGCCCCAGTACAGGGTACCTTGGGCCTCTATTCCTGTACCACCTCATCTTTTTCCAGAACCATCTAAGAATGGTTCAGCTGCCCCAGCAGTGAGGAAAAAAAAAACAACTTCTGCAAGTTTCATGGCTGGTAACTTCAGTCCAAGTTTGGACAGCTGCCTCTTTTTCTGATCCTGCTAAATCCTCAGAGGACAGCCAGACCCAGTTCTGTCGCCCCAGCTGCCTTTGCGCTTTGTCAAGCTCATGAGCCAGTGGCTTAGGGATTTCCACTCCTTCTCATCCCACTCCATGCCTTTCTTCCTCCAGCACCACCATGGAAATCCAAGCCTGCATTGGCATCCATGTGTGCACTAGATGGAAAGGGAGGGAATGGTGGGAGAGATGCTCAGGGTGCCCGGCAGTGGGGAGGGGGTATCGAGGTGAGTCAGGCTCCCAGCTCCATTGCAAAGCATCTTTCACAGTGTCTAGACACCAGCTGCCGGGTTGCCACGGAAACTCCCCAACTTTGGCTGAGGGAGGGAGCATTGAGGTCTCCAGAGAAATGGAAGTGATGGAGGAAGAGGGTGGGGAGGGAAAAGGGAGGATGTTCCTTGTCAGTGTGAGGTGCTAACCCTGTTACAGCTACGTTTGCAAATATTCTTCCATCCTGGAGAACAGGAAAGAAGCAGCTCTCCTTCTTTCTTCCACTGCTGCTTCTTTCCCATATCCATGGATGCAGCCAGACATGGAGGCTGAGAAAAACGACATGCCTACTGCAGACTGTTCATTTATTGCTGCCTATTACCAGCGCTTTAGTCCCAAACTTCCTGTGTACTGTGCCCATAATGGGGCAATTTCAATCCAGCTAGAACTGGAAGAAGCCTACCAGAGTGGTTAGGTTTTCATGCAGTGAGATATCCTTCAGCAAGGCCAGTCCCTTGGTCACTGCCACAGCTACAAGCAAAAGCAGCTCCAGGGAGGACAGGATGCTCCCACCTGGCAGCAGCGTGATCTGTCACGGTGCTTCTGTGGGGATGCTTTGTCGCACCAAAAAGTGCCGGGCAGGGGGGAGGCTCTGTAGTACAGCAGCCAAAGGCAACGTAAAAGTTTTTTTGGGGATTAGAGTGCCTTGGAGGCAGATATTTTACATTGACATCGGCATTGAGTGGCCTCCTACCAAACAGCATGAAAGGTGCTGTGACCTCAGAGGTGTTGTGACGTCACAGACCTCTACCGAGGCTCCATGGTCCTCACAGCCAGGGAGCTTGAAGGGGAGAAATGGGAAGTGACTTGTGCGGGGTCTCCCCAGCCATCAGCTGGGATCAGAGTTGATCTGATGAACCATCAGGTGCTCAGCTGTTCTGATGAACCAGAAAGGCTCCCTCTAGGAGTGCTTCCAAGCTACCAGTCCCTTTATGTCCTGCATTCATTACTTTACTGGAGGAAAACTTTAGAAAAAATACCCGTAAGTTGTTCTTTACTCTTCTTCTCTCCTGCCCCTGTTGATTTCACATACGTCCTGCAGACCAAAAAGGGTACTCTGTAATTCCTTAAATACCTTATGATTCAACGAGCTTGAATATAGAGGTTTTAACTTCCTTCCAGCTGTGGAATGTAACAGTTGACAGCTGCTCTTGGAATATGTGTTGGAAAACAGGATGTCCTCATCTCATGCAACAGCATTCTTTTGTGTCACCCATCATTTTTCCCTTGCTGGTTAAGTTCCAGAGGATGGTTTAGAAATAAGAGGGCATGTGAGGGGACAGAAGAGCAAGGTCTTGCTAAAACACATCCCTTTATTCTTTAGCTTCTTTAGAGCAACTGCCCTGTGAGATTTATAGGGGAGAAATCAGAGGAAAGATAAGAAGAAATGGAAATACCCTGAATAGATATGCCAATAGAACCTCATTGAAGTGACAGATAGTGATTGTTCTACAGCCAGGACATTCCTAGCAAAGTAATTAATTCAGGGAATGAAGCTTACAGCACTTTGGGGATGGAGGTTTGAATTTGGAGAGGCCAAGCAGATGCACAGAGAATAGCACAGAAAGTGACAGAAGCTTGACAGACAGATCAGGTCCTCAGAGGTCTGCCCATCTCGCAGCTCTGCCGAGCAGCCTGGCAAAGGTGGTAGGATCAGTAGGGGGATAAAAATGAACCTGAAACTGTGGCAGACTGCTGGCATTCATGCACTGCTGATCCTGAAATAAAGAGGGTTAAGAAGAGGAAGGAAACGTGCAGAGTGGTAGAGCCTTTGGGTTTTGAATCTACAGCTCCCACCTCCTCACACAGGACTGGCTGTGAGGCTGTTCTCCTCCCCTTCCCCAGCAAAACTGGCTGGGGAAAAGAAACTAAAGGAGGAAATCTTCTGTAATTGCGGCAAAATGGTCTAGAAATTCCTTCAGTGCATCCGGAATTAATGTGCTGCTCCTCCCCGTGTACTCCTCCCCCTTCAGCTGTCGGTGTCAGGAAAACAAATTGCTGCAGCCCTTACTACAAACCACGCGCCCGCCTCCCTTCCCCCAGCCCAAAAGACATGTGCCATTCATAAGCTGCCTGACTGCTGGTCTCCATTATTAAAGCCTAGAAGACTGATAAATTGGGGATTCATGGAGCCTGCAAGCCTCCAACAACCACATTGCCATGGAAACCAGAGGCAGCCTCCATCTCCAGCAGAAATGATATCGATCTAGCTGAAGGCTGGGAATTACAATCAAGGAGAGGATATAAAATGTCTCTTTTCCTTCCCTTTGCCATCCTCCCATTTCGAGTTTAAATGAAGGAGAAATTTCATTTGGAGATCATTAGTTTGTTTCCGTCCATCATCATATACCAAGGCTCTGCAAATTGGATGCTAAAATTAATTAAATGCCTGTTGTCAGGCTTTCCACAGCCATCTTCTTGATAACTGTCCCCAGCAGTTGCAATATCAACAACGCCAGCTCTTTGCATCAAAGAAATTACTAATATTTCTCAAACGCACAGCTGGTGCGCACCCATAGAATCCCAACGTGTTTTGTACAGGATGAGCACTGAAACACAGGCACTGCTCTCTAGAAGGCAGTTCAGGCTTCATGCTGTACCCAGGGAAATTCCTGGGAGCCTTTGCTTTTCATTTCATCAGGAGGAAGCTTGAGAGCCCAGACGCAGGAAGAGGCATTTTGAACTACAAACACTTGTGGGGAAAAACCCCATTTTGAGACATCACAGTGGCATTGCTGGTGCAGAGCAATTCTCCCCTCTTCTTGAAATCCCTTGCCTGGGACTGCTTAAAAACTGCCTTTCCAAGGATGGAAAGATAAGCAATCACAGCACTTGTCCTGCAAAACTGGGTGGGCAGCTGGACACTTTCCCCATATCATACAAAGGCCAGATCCTCCTGGTTTGACTTAAGGTGAGAGGTTGGGCTGTGTAATCATCCCTTCTGCCCCAAGAAATCTCTGTGACCAGAGGCGTGGTGATGTTTATCCAGTAAACGGTGAGCTCCAGGGGAAAGGAGTGTAGGGCAGTCCAGAGCCTGGCAAAGGAAGGAAGGAAGGAAGGAAGGAAGGAAGGAAGGAAGGAAGGGCGGAAGGAAGGAAGGGCGGAAG
>VZRQ01001827.1:1084872-1127505 GCA_013397975.1 Machaerirhynchus nigripectus | reverse complement strand
GAAGGAAGGAAGGAAGGAAGGAAGGAAGGAAGGAAGGAAGGAAGGAACTGCCTGGAAAACCTCTCATGAGGGCTCTTACTGCCAGCACCAGTCTTCTCTGTGAAGGTGGCAGCAGCTTGCATCAGTAATTCTGATTTTAATTCAAATTTGGCAAGCTCTGTTTTATTTTATTTTTTAACCAGTTTTTAGAGCCATTTCTCCCAGCCAGAGAGGGACCATCGAGTCTCTGAACTCTCCGAGTGCTGCGCCAAGCGAACCGATGCAGCTGTCCCACAGTAGCCATCTCGGTTTAATTGGCTTTTCACAATAACAATTCCATCAGGCAGATAATGAATTCAGCCGTGACATGAGGGCACTCGGTGGGACAGCTGCAAATGCTGGAGAGACCACCAAGGGGCACAGCCAGGCAGCCCCATGCCCCGTGCACAGCCAGCTGTGCCATGGCCAGGATGTACCACCTCTCCAGAGCAGCGGGGACGTCTGGGTTGTCAACAGCTCCTCAGTACTTTCCACTCTGGTGGAAAAAAGTACCCTTTTAAGGAGCTAAGACAGCCCTTTGCTGAGCTAGTCTGCAATGACAAGGCTTCTTTTCCTCATCAAAGGGCATTTTCCTTTCATTTTCCTTCAGCTGTGGGGCCAAGCAGTAGCTGCTCCTCCACTATCTCATGTGCAGCCAGAGTCTGCCCTGAAGCCCAGCTCTGCACAGGTCCACAGAGGCTGCCAGCTACCACAGCTTCCACGTGCAGAGTTTGTAAGTTTTTGGCCAAGGTGGAGCAGCCCAAAATTTTGGCTTGAGCACCATCATTTTGGGAATGGTGGTCATAAGAAGAAGAGGGCCCGATAGGAGGCATGAACTCATCAGGCCTGAGCTGCTCTGGAATTGCTCTGGAATTGCACTGAGGCATAGGAAGTGGCACCCCACCATTTTGTGCTCTTATTGTCTCCTCCTGCTGATTTTATTTGCTATAAAGGTCCTTGGCTCGGGTCTTGCCTGCTGGTCACAGAGTGATGTTGTGAGGTATCCATGTGAATGAACACGTCTCTCTTACTCTTCCTCTTCTGCTGGAGCTGTTCCACTTCCATAAACCATTAAATATTTATTGGGCCAGAGGAAAACATTGACTCTGAAGACCAGTGGTGAGGGCACTCATCTGGAATAGGGGAGACCAAATGCCACATCCTGGCTCCAGCAAACAATAAATAATTTATACAAAGTGGAATAGCTCCAGCAGGAGGGATCAGGGGAAAATTTGTCCAGCAGCCCAATGGCTTGCTTGAAAGCTCACTGGATTTGTGCTTCCTAGCATAAGGCCCACTCTGTCTTCTGTCCCACTCAGGGAGGACCTGACCCTCACATGCTAGCTACTCTAAAAGCAGGCAAAGGCTTTCTTACTACTTTAATCTACAAATCCCATAATTCCTGGTTGTAGTATATATTATGTTTGGGTTTGAATAATTAAAGGGTTCTTCAAAGAAAAAAAGGTTATCACAGAAAAATGCCAGTCCAGCAGGACTCAGAAGCCCTGAATTGTTGTGGTTTGAACAGCAATCAGGCTTAACTCCTCTCTTTGGGAGAACCATGTCTCTGTTTTCCTAGAAATGAGGCCAACAAGTAGTTGCATGCTACATCAGTTAGGAGTCTCTGGAATCTTCTCCTTCTTCCCTGATGTAAAAATCAGTGACTCCATCCATCTTTCTTGTAGTCATTTGGCTTCAGCAATGAAAAAGGTTTCTATCTTGAGGCACAAAAACCCATTTTCTTTCTCATTTTCTGTCTCTTCATTAAGTGCAATGAACAGTGCTGGATTAGTGTCTCTGGAGACCAAAGTCTGCTGCTCAGCAGCAGTGCTGTGCATTTCTTCCCCCTGCCTTCCTGGTGGGCCTCAGCTGTGTTTGGGAGAGGTTGTGTCATGGACAAGAGGTCAAGTTTAGTCCAAATAGGCACCATGCTTGGCCACACTGGTAAGTTTCCCAACAGAGGCTTGGCAATACTGCTGGGATGGCTTTGTGGAAACATACCTCCAACCCCAAAGACAAGCTTAAAGGCTGGTGCCAAACCTGTTTGCACTGCTGAAGCATGTTCCTAACACCCACCAGTGCCACTCCCTGAAAGTCCGTGCTGAACATTAGGAGCTGCTCCAAGGGACAAGTGCAGGACTGAGCAGGGGTGGTGCAGAGTTCTAAGATCAAGGTGACACGCATGCCTCCTCACTGTTTGGCAATAAAGAAGTTACTTCCTTTCACCACCTGGATCCACCAGGTTGAAAAAGGGACTGTGAATGCTGACAAAGGGTGAGACAGAACTGCTGCTCCTATCAACTGTAGCAGCCCTACCAAAGATAAACTCAGAGCAGCCCTCTGGTCAGATCCCCTGAATGTGGGGGACTTCCATCCCTTCTGACAACAGGGGAAAGCAGAGGACCAACTTTACAAGACTGCACTGAGTGCCTTCCAGGGGGAGAAACATTGTTACCATCTGTAAGCAGATCTAAGATTAAGACAGACTCCTTCAGCTTGCAAATATTTCTGAAGGGGGGCAGACCCAGTCATAGGGTTTGGTCTCCTGTGGCATACCCCTTGTTTCAGCCCTGATGACTGGAGGTTATTCTGAATTGCTTGTGACAAGAAGGCTGAAATCACAGGTGAAATCCTAGCCTTACATAAGCAGGATAGGTAACACGGGACGTCTAAACTGGAATACGCAGTCCTTCTTTTTTCTAAGTCCACACCCAGTAAGGGAATGGAATCCTATATTCATTTGAAAACTAGACAGTTATGGACTTAGTCCACACAAGCTTGTATTCACACCTCCCTGCTAGAGGCTTGTGTCATTTCCAAATCAATGTGTGCCACAAGCTTTTAAGAACATCAAAGAGGTTTTTAAAAGTACTTGCCACTGCCCCAACTTTAAATTACTTTTACTTTATTCTGTCTTCCATCTCTTCAAGGGGTTATCAAGTAAAGTCTTTGAAACATTTTTCACAGCCGCTAAGACAGTTTTGTCAAAGTCAGCAGCACTGGGGAATGCTCCTGCATAATGGTCACAGTTCTTGTTCCTGCTCTCCTATCCCTGTCCCTGCACCTGCAATGCATTATCAGCTGTGGTTCTGTTCCACTGCACCCACTTCAGCGTTGGGATTTCGATGCTCTTCCAAATGTCGGAGAGATTTTCTTCTTCATTAAGCCCTGTAGGTTACAGGTAATGTCCGGTTATCATTACTAGCATTACCAATTACTGTGTTTTGCTGAGGGAAGATGGAGAGGTTGAATAGTATTTTCCACCTTCTGCTTTCTTTCATAATGAAAAGAGGACTCATTTGCTATTGCCTCAAGGTACAGCTGGGAAGTCTCTCATTCTTTGAACACTGGATAATTGGGACCTTATGACCTTCATCTAAGATTTATTTGCATGAAGCACTGAGTCTGCCTTTTCTGGTCATTAGGGGAACAGCATTTTCCTTTACATCTCTGGACCCTGTCCAGCTTTCTGTAGTTCTTTTCCTGACTACACTACAGCCTGGCTAAGGGCAGGTGTCCAAGGTGGACTCCTGACTGCCAGGACTTCAGCTGAGATTTTTCCGCTCTGTTCCAGTGTCCCATGCTGACACTGATGTAGCTAAGGACACAGAAAGAAAAAAGAAACATTTGCACTGATCAAATTCACATTTGGTGATGATATCACCAAGGCTCTTTGCATGGTACAGGCCATTTGAGCTAAAGGATATGTAAAGGGAGCCTCTGTCAGGGAACACAGAACTAGGAAAGAAGTCACAGTTCTAGTAACCTTCAAAACCAGACTGGACTCTTCTTCAAAGAATAGCAAAGCACATAACACCGGTATCTCCATCATTTGGGCTTCCCGTACACATTATTTGTAATATCTCCTCTATTTTCTGCCTAAAAGACACCCAGAGAGGAAAGCTAGGAAATGAGGAAGCCCTTCTTTAAATCAAGCTTGCAGCATGAATGCAGTCTTGAGAAATATTGTGCCCAGAGTCCTGTTCAAATTGAGCTTGTGTAATATGGCCTTTCACAGGTCTACTGGAGGTCCAGAACTGGAGGTGGAAACTACCCCACAGAGCTGATGCCAGTGGCTTGACTTGTAAGCCCTCTGTCACTGCTTACATTTTCCACTGAGAAAAGCCACTGCCCAGTCTCACAGATCATTATATGGCTAAATAAAATATTTCAGTAGTGTCTTTACAAAAAGAGCCATTGCAGTCATCAGTTTTCATTGGGTAGTCTTCAAAAAGCAAAGAGGTTGGTGTGCATAAGGACTGGGATGAGGAACAAAAGAGAAGAAATAATGCTTTTCTGGAAATATGTGTATAAAATTACAGCCTTTTTTTGGACTGATGTGAAGACTATCTGTCATTCCATCCCATAAAATAGATTTGCAAATTTAAGGGGGGATGCAGAGAAAAGCAACAGAGTTCCTAAAAAGCATGTGAATAATTTCATATAAAAAGCAGCAGAAAGCACTGCTTGTGTTTTCTTCAAGAAAGAGAGGAACAGCAAGGGCTATGATACTGTGCCCTCTGTGCATAAATGCATACTGTATGATGCTATACACCATAATCAAAGGCATGAAGCAGGGCTATCACAAGCTTTTTCTATTTCTGTGATACAGCACAAGTGCAGAAAGATATTTAGGGCAATGGTATCCAGTTTGTCACCAAATTTTATGGCCATTGTACAGTTGGCAGGAGTTGGGAAAGCTGTTGATGCCTAGACAGTCACATATTTCTATGATACTACGCCCTCTGTGCATAAATGCATACTGTATGATGCTATACACCATAATCAAAGGCATGAAGCAGGGCTATCACAAGCTTTTTCTATTTCTGTGATACAGCACAAGTGCAGAAAGATATTTAGGGCAATGGTATCCAGTTTGTCACCAAATTTTATGGCCATTGTACAGTTGGCAGGAGTTGGGAAAGCTGTTGATGCCCAGACAGTCACATATTTTGTGTGCATACACACACACACACACACACACACACACACACACAAAAACGCAAATATATATACATATATGCCATATAACACCACAGTTATATTAGCATCAAAAGAGGGAACACATCATGCTTTACCTGTTAAACCAAATCTTAGACAGTACAAGACAGGGATGAGTCCCAGTAGTAGAGAAGCAGCTTACCCTAGATCTGCCCATAGCAGTGCTTTGTGCTAGCCACTGCAAGAAGTACAATAAATGGATATTAGCTCTGGCCTGGCTTGGCAATTTCTGTGTTCCTCTAGCAGTTACTTGCATGGATCCTTGTGAGTACAACTTCACCTTGCCAGAGTCCATGAAATTTCCACAGAGATTGGAAGCAATCACTGCACTGACATTGATAATCCAGTATTAATACACCTATTAAATAGCTCTTGAGGAATGTCTAACTAATCTGACTGTTCTGACCTGGTCAACTTTCCAAATCCTTTTCCTCTGCATGTGGCAGTCATCTGTACCACAGAGTCAGTATTTCTACTTTTAAATTTCTGCTCCCTGGAGCAGTAAATCCCAGCTGATACTCTGCAAGCTTAAATCTATCTGAAAAGTCCAGCCTACTTGATCCTAGTGTAAAGAGATGACACTGGCAGTGGTGCAGAGCACTTCTGGCAGCTACAGAAAACAGTCATCGCCTAAATTTCATTGTCTGTCTGTCCAGACTGTCCACAGGTCTGTTATTTGAGCCCTTCTCAGCAGAAATTTTGTTTATCATTTATGACAGAAAGCCTTCCTCCCACAGAGCATTTTCTGAAGACGATCTGAATGTAGATGCAGTGGGCCACTGTGGAAAACATTGTAATGAGAATGATTTAGAGCAAAATCTAGGTGGAGTTCAACCATTGGTCTTGGCTGTAGAGAGCCATGTGTTAGCATGAGCGACCACTGTACAACATGGCACACACTGTGACACTGGCAGGCACTGCCTTAAACCATGTCACCTCTATGTGTGGTTTGGAAGAGCAACAGCTGTAGCTGCCAGCACCAGAAGGGGTGAACAATTGCTGTCACCTTTCCTATAATTTGCAGCCTTCACAAAATAAGCCAGTCAACCACCCTTGCGTGTCCATGCATTTCTCACTGAGGTCCCAAAAGAACTGGTACCCCTTAGGTATGAAGGAGTGGTTACCCTGCTCTCCTCAAGAGGCCTTTTACAGTCAGCCCACACCTTGTAAATATGTAAGTAAATAAGTAAGTAAATATGCTTAATGTCACCTATGATTTTATTAAAAGAGGTCAAGTACTGCTTCACCACCAGCCCACTAGTGCAGTTCCCACCTCTACAGGGCAAGCTGCGTCTCATTAGGAAACAGCAGACCTGAGGCACACATGGGACAAGAGACAGTATTTCACTGCCATAAAGGAGGAAACTGCGCCTGTGCCAGGTTGTGCATAGGAAAATTGTGGCATTCCATTTTTCTCACCTTGCCCCTCACGTGGCAATTTGCACCAATGCAAACCCTGCTATGAAATACACAGGAGATGTTTATATCCATGTAGACAACAATGCAAAGACTAAGAATTTCAGAGCAACTGAGGACTAGACACCTGCTTCGTACTTCAGCATGTGTCAGGTAACCTAAACTGCATTTATAGTCTTACTTTGTTGCTGGAGCAGTACTGCAGACAAGAAAATGCGTCCATGCTTGCTTAGAGTTGTTCCCTCTGGGGCAGTTATGGGAAGACTACTGTATTTGCATTGCTTTCCTTGGCTGCCAGGTGTAGCAGCAGAGATAAGCTCCCTTGAAACAGGAATGGCAGTGAGGTTGTTCTGCCTCATGCCAGCTACTCATGGGCCAAGACCGAAATTCCAAGTCACACAGCTGCAATCCTCTTGCATAGTGCAGGCTGCACGTTCTGGCTGGTACAAGACAATAGACAGTCTCTCTTTCCAAATCTTTATACAGCCAGTGCTCCCAAAGCGCAGCAAGTATTGTCCTTCCATCAATATGGGGATTGAACTGAAAACAAAGAACTGATTCAACTGTAAATCATGAAAAAGGATCCACAGGGACTTGCTCCCTCTGAGGAAGTGAAGAGAAGATGGTGCCTCCCAGTGCTCCTTGCCTGCAGGATACAGGGCCCTGGGGGAACTGCTGGCCCGCTTATATGCAAAGCACTTGTCACCCGGCTGATTTTTCATTTCAGCTGTGAAGCTGCTCCATTGTAAAGCTATTTCATCAAGCAGGAAAAAGCATTCTTCATTTCCCAACAAAAGAAGATCCATTTGTTTCCTTAGGCACGATTTACTCTTTCACATTTCTGGGCTTTGTATTCTTACCTGACAATCTGAGAGTGCTTTGATGTGAGAGCCAACCAAATCTGGAGGTGAGGCTTGAAAACTTGTGAAAGTACAAATCGAATCTAACATTGTGTGACATTCACCTCCTCTCCTCCCTGGGAGGACATCATAGCCCATCTTCTTCCATAGTCTGCTGTGCTGGAGGCTGATCTCATTTCAAAGCTGCACTAACAGACTCTTTCCAGCAACTTTTATGGAGACTCTCTGGATTTAAGCCAATGCAGCCAAGATTAGAATGAGTCTCACTTCCTCATCCATATGTAATGTATAAATTCCCCCCATCACTTTTGAATTTTGTCCTGTTGTGTAGGTTGGCATCCAAGGGAGCCTCTCTAAGCATAATACCAATACCAAAGAGGCAAAAGCTGGATCATAAGAAGAAAACCTATAAACTTATGTCTTGACAAGGATGCTCAGATAAGAAGACAACTTCTTGGCATTCTTGTGATCCACCAAAAGACATGAAGAGGTTTGAGAGATTGTTCTTTTTACATCAATCCTTCATTGCCACTGAACAAAGCGCACTGACTCATTTCATGCCTTACTCAGGTTGGAAGCCATCTCTTTTTTCCATCTACACAGAGAATTGCTTAGGAACTGCCCTACTGTACAATTGGGAATGCCTTGGGTTCCAGACCAACTACTGCTGGATACAGGACAGTTGTCTGAAGCCGTTTCCTAGGCCATTACCAACAGATAGATAGAGCTTGTGGAACTGGGTAACAAGGAGAGGTGAGGGCTGTCAGGGGAACTACCGACTAGTATAAAGAACCACTCTGTCTCTTCCCCGCTCCAGAAATACTAAGCATTAAAATCTGTGCACCTGTCTTTATCTGGTTAGTTATTCCTTTCCCCACTTCCTGTTTTTTTCTGTCCTGCCCATAGATAAAGGCAAAAATCTCTCCTGGGTATGAGTTAAATGCCCTTGCCTTTTGCTTGTGCTTGCACCAGGGAATGTATCCACAGACAGCACGATACAGCCATTGTAGTAAAATTCAAGGCAGATGAACATCACCACCCCAAAGGTCGGCATGCCTCAGGGTAGCAGCAGCCAAGCATGCCATGGCAACCAGCCAACCGATGACACTGGCCAGTAGCCAATTTGATTTATTTTTGGCAGCCTGACACTGCACAGTACTGTGCCAGTCTTCGATCACAGAAATGGTAAGAGGTGACCTTTGAAGGCCAAGGGGACTGATGAAGCTGAAAGAGGATCTGTCCCTGGGCTGGAGAAGCACTGAAGTGGCAGATGTCCCCTCTTTCATGAATGACCATCGCAGCCATGCCAGCAGCCACCAGTGCTGTGTTTGCTGGGGTGTGACTGGGAGAAAGGTTGGGACCTGGCAAATGTGTTTAAGTCTATGGAAAGAGTAAGTACCAAGAGAGATAGAGAGGTTTAAAGATATAAGAGAGAGTAATAGAATGAAGATGGTAAAAAGAAAACACCGGCTTTCTGTCAGGAAATATTTCCTGTCTGTGGGTACTTTTGTAATGTGATGATGCTCTTCAGAGGAATATTCTTTAAGAAGGAAGCAGCTTCCTATTATTGTGGACATTGTGCTGTAGAGTGTGTATTGCAGAGCATAGCCTGGAATCCTCAGAGAGACAGACAAGGAGACCTCTTTAATCTTTTTTGCATTTCTTTCTTGGATGGCTCTGGGGACACTTAGCCAGCTGTTCAGGTTTGTGACTGGAAGGCTGATATCATACCGGAATAGGAATTCAAGAAAAATCTATATTCATTAACATTTTAAAGAGGCTATCAGCTTGACTCTGGCCACACACCTTCCATGTTTGCTTTCTGCAAACATTGGTAAGCTTGAGTGTTACTGCATGCATACTGAATAAGTATAAATGGATGCACATACTGGTCTTGAACACTCGATCACTGGAAACTCATTTTTAAACATATATTTGATTTTAGATTTTCCAGCTGCCTCTGTTGGCTAGATATTTACATAAGTAATAGTATCATGTGCAAATGCATATTAAATCGTGCATTTTAAATGGCCACTTCAAATGATGTGGCCATGAATGGCTGGCCACTTCAAATGATGTTAAAACCAACAAGAGCACAGGGAAGAGATCTGAAAATTATTTGGAATATTGCATAGAAATAAACCATTCTTTCATAAGTGACGACTCAAAACAGGCAAAATGAAATGAAAATCAAAATCAAATAGCTTGCTACTACAAATTCCCTACCTCTATCCATTACAGCAGATTAATCTGAATAAAAATGGAATGTGAGTTCAAAGCAGAATCCTTCTTGCTTTTAAGAATAATGCATCCCAAGTCTTAAATAATAGGGAATTAGCATTCATTATCCTGTGTACAGAGGACCCCAAAACATTGATTCACCCTGTCCTATTCTTCCCATTGATGCTTATCCCTTTGCCCAAGTATAAAACCAACACAAGTACAGCATGCAACATAGCAAATTAGATTTCACTAATCATATGATATTTATGTTGCCATTCAACTCATCATATAAAGTAAGAACAAATGTCTGGAGACCTGGACAACAAAAAGCAAACACAGGCAATAAAATTTCAAGGCTTTTTTCTAGAAATTTCTAAATAAGCAGAAGTAAAACCAGCAACCCTTTGTAGCTGTGTACAATCCGTTTAGACTCACGCTCTTGAAGGCTGCTCCCCGTGCCCGTACTTTAAATCACAAATGTCCTGCATGAGTTCCTCTCCCAGTATTTAATCTGTCCTTTTTGGATATCTGTTCTTCCCTATCTGCCCACTTTGCTGAGCAGGAATAGAGTTGCCTGAAGGCCCGGTTTAGCTATGAAGCTTGGAAGCCTAATTGGAGAGTGGGAGTTGGAATTTGTGGAGGGAGAAGTAGTGGACCAAATGAAATTGTGGAGGAACATCAGTCAGTACAAGACTGGGTGCTGAGGCTCTCTAGCATTTACATCAGGCTGTTTATGAACATCAAGGTGATATGCAATATTTCCCCAAGAAGCAGAATGCAGACTGCCCTGTACAACTGAGTATTTCATGAATGTGGAGGCCAGTTTTGCTTGGTACTGCCTCTTAACTGAATTTCATCCAGAGCCTACCTCCCATGTTACCTTTTTCTTTTTGTTTATGTTCTGTTTCTTTGATAAAACAAGAAAGGTAAAGAACAAGAGAGAAAAATATCCTCAGGTCTTTGATGCATTTTCTACTCAGCTCAGTATCACAATTTAAAATCCGCTCTTCTTTATGGTTTGTAAACATTATATGTTTGTCAAAAAATGCCCACTTTTGCCTCTCAAGACTCTTCACCCCTTCCCAGGGGAACTGGTTAAGCACACTTGCACTTGGTCAACAGTCAGGAATGGAAAAAACCACCTAGAGTGACTTTTGGTACTTAACCCTCTCTTCTGTCCTCACTCACTGAGCTGTCAGGGCCCTTAATCTTTCCTTTTCCTACCTGATTCTCTTACTATCCACATCTGAATCAGCTCACATGTCTAAAAGCTTCATGCAAGCTTGTCTGTCATGGGGTACTCCAAGCACAGACCCTACAAGTATAGGTGGGGATGAAACTATAAGGACTGCTGATAATAAAATGTTCCCGACTAGGATGTGGTTGTATTAAGAACCTCATCCATACACAAGCAGATGGAAGAAAGACCCTTTTGACTCCATGACCATCCCACCAGCAAGGTCTCCTGCAATATGAGAGAGCTTTTGTCTTGTGAGATTTTCAGCTAAAGCTGGAAGCCTCCAGTGAGCTGCTCAAGTTGTCCCACTGGAGCTGCCTGTGCTCGTGTGACTGAGAAGGTTCGCCACTATCTTTAGCACATGCAGAGCTTGGGGAGCTCTCCCTCCAAGCCTCCCAGCTGGCAGACACTCTCCTGCCACTATGGAAAAAAGGGCTGATGGCACCTCCAGCTAGAGGAACAGGAACCTCAGCAGGAGCTGCAGTATTTCCAAAACCTGATTGGAAGCGGGAAAGAGGGTGTTAAGCAAGAAATTAATCTCCCCCACCCCTAAAAACTAGCAAGGGGATTCTCTTGTTAACTCTCAATCTAATCCCCACGCCAGCTCTTGCTCCCAGGAGCCCAAGGGAGGTATCCATTTCTGGAGAGGCCCGTTCCCCAGTGAGACATTCACTCACCTGTCTTCTCTTCGGTTTGGCTGCTCTCCACTGTCTCCATTTGGGGTTGCGCTGTTGCCTTGGCAGTAGCATCCTCTGCGGCAGGGGTGGTGGTGGCAGTGGTGTCAGCAGCAGGCACGTCGGCTTGTTTAGGCTCCTCTTTGTCTTGGGCTTCGTCAGCCTTCAAGGACGGCGAGTTATCAGTGGAAGCTTTAGTGGCACTTTCCCTTTCGGGTGCAGCGGCAGCAGCGGGCTTTTCCTCCGAGGAGGCAGCAGGAGTGGCAGCCTTTGGGGCTGGCTGCTCCGAGCCCGTGTCTGCGGCTCCATCTCCTTTTTTCTCCTCCGCTGGCGCGCTGCTGTCTTTGCTGCCCTCCTCCTGCTGGGCACTGTCAGCGGCGGCTGCTTCTGTGGCAGCAGGAGCCTCGCTTTCTTTGTTCTCAGCCGCTCCACCAGCAGGGCCTTCCTCCTTCTTGTCGGCGGCATCAGTCTCAGATGCTGGGGCATCTCCCTTCTTCTCCCCCTTGAGCTTTTTCCTCGTTATGTGTCCGCGGAAGCTGGCCTGGATTTTGGTGGCTGCCTTATGAGCTTTATCTTCTGGTTTGATGCCATCTTGCTCGATCTTTTGGTCTCCGTCCTCATTTTTTTCAACCTTTGAAGAAGAACAAGGGAGGAGGGCAGAGGAGAAAAGAGGGAGATAAGTTAAGATTTCTTCTGGTGTAGCAGATGCTTTAATTTTATTGAGAATGTCCCACCTTCCCCTCCTGCTAACCAGTGACAAGTTTCAAAACAGCCTTTCCATTTGGTGTGGGTTTGGAGCCAGGTGGCCCTAATTTCATCCTAAGGCTGGACAGACATAGGTCTCCAGCCAAACCTCCAGCCAGAGGTTTGTAAAAGGAATTTAAAGCACCTCATCGTCTCCATCAGCAATGCTGAGAGCATCTTGGCTGTGTGGAAAGGCTTGCACCAGCTGGGTTGTCTCTATTCCCATGATTTATTTTCCCATTCATTTTGAAATATACCAATTTTTTCCCCTACTCATTTTCAAAACACTCTCCCGAGGGGGATTTTCACAGTGCTTCCAAATCCACCTCTGCCTTCAAGTCAGTGTTTCTTTTTAATGACACCTTGTTTCACAGGTGTGTGACTCTAACGACACCAAGTGCTTTGTCTTTTATGGCTTTTTGGCTTGGGATTGCCAACAGAGAATAGGATTGCTGCCCACCCCACTGCAGTTCCGTGCTGTCAGACGCACACACATATTCACAGGATGTACTCCTCACAAACGCCCTGCCTGCAAGCGCTCCAAGCGCTTTGCCTTTGCTCTCCACTCATGGTTTCACTGAAGGATTAATAAGCAGATTAATATCACTCTTTCCAGCTTCAGCAGACTATTATTATTTCTCTGACTGTTGGGGGGAGTTCAGCCTTATAACAAAGAACAGGCATTCCCCGTGTTTTTTAGACTTAAATAGTGCATTAAAGTCTTAAATGGGACCAAAACAGAGCCTGTGCCTCACGCTGGTCTGCTGCAGAGAGATAATGCTCAGCTTATAAACCTTCACGGAATCTACAGGACAGATCACGCTTCACCCCAATAATTTAGAAGCCCTTGGGCAAGTAACAGCTCAGCTGCATATTGATGAAAGGACACTGTTCTAATAACACTCCCATTGGGAAGCATTCAAAAGACCTACTTGGAAGCCGAGCCACTGGCCTCTTTGCTGTCTGCACCTGGTTTCCCTCACTGGCTCAGGTCACAAAACAAAGGAAACGAGCTGACTGGGAAAGATAGAAGCATTTACTCCTGGGCAGGAAGAGGGAACCACTCCTTTGGCCATTGAAACTGAGATGTGCCATCTGGGGAAAGGCTCCCGACCAGAAGAGCAGAGAGAGGGGACAACACATTCAGTAAAAGTGTGTCAGGAAGAAGGGAAAAGAAGCCACTGTAATGTGAAGATATATCACTGGAAACATCGTGCCTGTAAAGAGGGGGAAAGAAGAGTGGCCACAGTAGCAGCACTCCCTGGGAACCAGACTGGAAGTGATCATTTCCACAGCACAAGACAGGGTCAAGCACACCTGTGGAAGTCACGCTTGCCCAGGGAACCAGTCGGGTGTCCACTGCCATGCCATGGCTGGTACCCACTATGTCCCACTGAGTCCCCAGTGATCCCTCACCCTAGCACTGGTGCCCATCGTTCCTTAAGTAGGTATGGTGGCCAAGCAGTGAGCAGCCCCAAATCATCAAGGGAAAGAGCCATCCCACAGCTGTGCAGGGATGCGGATGGGTGTGTGTACAGCAGGAAGTGAGATGGGAGGGGCACTAGGTGCCAGGATGCTTATGTAGGGGGTGAAAAGGGCTGTGAATGAATATGTAAATGGCATTAATACACAGAATTCTGCACAAGGAATTTTCATGCTCCTGACCATGCCCAGGGACAAAATGGTTTTTGCACCAATCACAGGGACACAGCTGAGCATTATGTCTACACTTTCTCAAGTGCATTAAATGACACAGAATGGAAAGTGGGCTTTCATGTTTGTCTCAGCTTGTCAGAGAGCAGGTGATGGTTGTGTGTAAAGACGACGCAGGCACCAGCAGGCTGCCACCACTCGTGTGTCTTGCAGAGCTAACTCAACACTGTTATTCAGCATCTGGGGGAAGGTTTTCAGCCTGCTTCAGCACAAGGAGGTGGAAACAAATTGGAAGTATGTTTAACTAGTCAGGGTAGTGCAGAGCTCCACACGGGCTCATCCATCCTGTTCCTTAGACAAGTTTTGCAGCTTGCAGTAAGTCCTGTGTTGCTGTGGCAACCTAACTGCTAAAACCTGAACTAGCTGGTTTAAGGGGATCTTGTGTATGCCAGCATTACACTGTAGCCACAGCAACGTGAAGATAGGCTGGTACTCCTTTAGAGCACTGTATAACACTTAGATGCTGTAGCTTTGACTCCTTCTCCCCAAGGACTGAGGGTAATCTCAAACAGCAGCAAGGATAGGGAGACTGGAAGGACAATTTAGAAATAACTACAAGGCCCTAAGGGCCCAACCCCCATGCCCGATTCCTGCAAAACCATTAGTGAATGTGACAAAATGGGTAATCCCTGGACAAAGATGAAAAACGTTGACTGAAGGGAGATCTCTCGTGCCACTGGCCTTGTTGCTCTCACATCCCACACACCTCCTCCACCAACCAAGACGGCTATTACAGGTCGTGGACTGCTGCATGCCCGACTCTGACTCCAGAGGAGCGACCCTGTTACCTGAGCTAGGCAGCCCTGGGAAGGTTTATCTCCTTCCCCCTGCTACCCAGAGCCCAGGGCACAGTGAGCCCACAGGGTTGTCTCTTGTACTGTTTTGACAGAAGCACTCACAGACAGCTATGGCTGCCAGTCAGCCCCTGACCCAGCAGGGAATGGGAGCGCACCCAGGGAGGTCAGACCAAAACCTCTCCCCTGCACCTACAGCATGGCAGAGATAAAAGGTTCCTTGGCTATTCCAGTGACATCATTGTCCTCTTCTCCCAGTTGGGATGACATCCATTTGAGTCCTTGTCAGGTCCCAAATTGTGCAACTGCAAAATGTATTTCCAGTAGGATGCTTTCAGCATAATTTCAGATACAAAAAGAAACGTGAGACTGGGGCAGAGGTGGAGTTCAAGACTGTGGATGAAAGAAATGTACTAATAGTTTGCCAGCTGTGGTCCTCAGGAATCCTGTTCCTATTCAGTCCTTCCCCAGCAAAGCATCCCAGGCATTTGAAAGTACCTTTTTTTCCAGGCTACTGGCCTGCAGCTACTTCTGGGGCAGGACACGGTATCCATAAAGTATGTGTGTCACGTTGTATAACAATGGGTTGGGTGAGAAACAGGTTGTTCAGAGGAAAACTTCTGTTCACACAAGAAAAAAGCCCCAAGGGCTTTTCATCTGTGGATTATGTGCACAGCAGATAAACCTCAATTAAGGAAGTGCTCAAAAATAACCTGTGTACAGCAGAAGCTCCTGGAAAGCAATTTGTCTTCCTTGGAAAGCTAAAAGGGTGAGTCAGCCCTGCCAGGATGCATTCAAAACCATTTCAGTGGAAAACAAGAAATCTGTCTGTCTTATCTCCCAAGTGTTCATGACATCTTGGCTGTAGGTATTATGGCTAGAATAAAGTGATTATTATTGCTAGTGTTCGCATGGAATCTAGAGTTCCCAGCCAGGAATCAGGTCTGGTAGGGATCAGTTTCAGATATTAGTATTCCATCAGCCCCCTCCCCTTCATTCACACATTTATGTGTAAAGCAAACCCATACTAATACCTAATACTGACATATTCATGATACTGTTAGGTTACATGCAACGTATTGCCATTTTACACAGAGCAAGTGTCCTCTGTTTCATTTAGTGTTAAACAAATCGTGGATCCTGTAATGGCAGGACATAACTGAGGCAGGTGGACGCAGAGCTAAATGGATATATAAAAGAACATAATCAAACTTGTCCATTTTTTTATTCAGACCATCCTCACATACCCAATGATGCCAGTGTGTAAAGCTCTGCCTTTATGAAACATACTTCTATGTCTCTATCTACACAGCCCACAGCATCTTTCCAGTCCAAGAGGGATGATCCTCTTACCATCCCCATCTGCTTGTCTGCCACACCTCCAGGTTTCTAGGACATCCCTTCCCAGGCAGACTGTTCCTGTAAGTGAGACTTTCCCTGTTATCATGCAGCTGAGAGAGTAGGAGATAAGAAATTAATGTTTAAGACACATGGCAGAGATTAGTTCTTAGGTACCAGGGATGTTGAAGTTTCCTGGAGCCATGACAAGAAGATTTCTAATCTCTGGCCACTTTTGCAACTTCCATCTTCAAACTCACAGCTTACAGAGGGGGTCAAATTACGACAAAGAATTAAGGAAGTGTTACTATAACCTCCAGACCCTTTTAAATATCTCCTATGCTGGTATTTCAGGAAAGGAGAAAAGGAGAAACTAGGTGTTTTCTAGATGTTCCACATGTTTGCAGCCACATATAGGCAAAGAAAGGAGAGGACTGAGTGCTTTGGTCCTTGCTTGCTGTCTCTCACGCTGTACCTTGTCTCTCACACTGTACCTCGTCTCTCACGCTGTACCTCATTGCCTATCCTTGGAAAAATAATCACATAGTTTTGTATTTTGAATGCTGGGTTGGAGAGACCAAGAAAGAACTTAGTGTTTCACTGAAAGGTGCTTGAATATTACACAGCTTCCTCTGCTTCTCTCTCTAGCTCTCCTTTTCCTGGTGTTTCTCTGCCCTCCAATATATGGCGTGTATCAACCACCTTAATATTCATCCTAGGCTGCTGTATGCTATAGCCACGCTATGTGCTCAGCCATCACCCTGGTACCCTGCTCCTTTCTGTCCCTAGTTAGGAGCTCCTCTTAAACGTGACACCAAATCCCAGAGCCCTTCGATACACATGGCCATCTCCCAGTAGTCTGAAAGCTGTGTGCTGGGAGCCCGGATTTGGGACTCACACATCTTTCACCAGACAAAGCATCACAGTGGCCAGAGCCTGGACATCCATAGGACCACTGATACATCAATAACCCACTTCACCCATTTCACCAAAGGGAAATATGATACCTGACTATTATTAGGAAAAAAAAAAAAAAAAACCAAAACAAACAACTGTGTTCTCCCTGCAAAGAACTAAGGGCCCAAAGTCATTCCTTTCTCACAACACCTGTGCTAAAGTATGTGTGGAAACTTTTCCTTCAGCTATTTAGGTGACCTAGTATTGAATCATCCAAGCACCTCTGCTATTTGTGGGGTTAAGATGCATCTCAGCCCATGTTCTGTTCTTGACTAGAACGCAATGTATGTTCATACTGATGTTACTCAAGGTCACTTGGGCCTAGACTCACAGAAATTTAGGCATCCAACTCTCAGTGACTTCCCAGGACTGAGTTACCTCAGTGTTTTTCATGGGCCTGGCTCCACATGACCTGATTTGTCTCAGAGATGGCATTTAAGGAGCAGAATGCATTAAATAAAAAGACCAGCTGTCTCCCCAGAAGGAGTGAAGCATGGACACGTGAAAGGGAGAAAAGGCTTTCACACCTTGTGAAGTGAGGAAGCAATTTAGCACACGGAACAGCTTTTTTTAACCCAGTTAAATGGTGTGAAGACACCTGGCTAGAGGATGGCACCTGTCAGCACAACCTGTCTTCAAGGCGAGGAAACAAACAGAGTTCCTTTATTTTCCCAGGATGACCACGGTGATGGTAGGTAAAACACACTTGAGAAAGAAAAGGTTATTTCATCCCTCTGAAGGCCTAAGCAGGGCTGTTCCCTAGGGTTTCAGCTCTCCACTTTCAAATCCTCTAACAATGGAGTTTCCACCCTTTCCTCTACAAGATCCTCTCATATGTAGGAAGCTTCCCCTCTATTTTATGGTGCCTAGATTAAAATAAGATAATGACAGGCAGATGGATGGATGTTATTCACTTGTGTACAGTGACTGAAAAGAGAGGTAGAAGATAATCTAAGCTAGACCTATTTAGATATTTCTAGTGAGACTTCTCAATAAATCCATGCTCTCCTCACCTGTTTTGTGACTTCCCTTCTGTTTGTCACCCTGTTTATCTTAAGCTGGTGGTCAACCATGGTGTCCTTTACCACCCTGAAGCTCCAACAGCTCCAGAAGTTAGATGGAAAAAGGCACTCAATACTGCTTATGTTGCCTTTACAGGCTGGGTGAAAGACAGTAGAGCCCTGCCCCTGAGGAGGATGAAAAGTGGATGATGTTCAGGATGATGTTCATGATCTCTGGAGCAGAGAAGATCACAGGGAAGAACACTTGCCTTGGGTCTGGTCTGGTCTGGTCTCCGTGGAGCACTTTGGTGGTTGTGGGGCACAGGCTGCACTCACTCATCTTTCAATTTAAAGCACACAGAATCTCAGAGACAGGACTGGGTTGGAACTTGCTAAGGTGATGCTTTTATAGTTCCTGCCAAGGGTGTTTGTGTACCCTGGGGTGTGGCCTAAGCGTATGAGGGCATTCCACGACACAAGGTCTGTGGGGACTGTGTTGAAGGTCTAGAGTGTTTGACACAGTCAGCATCTGTGCTCTTGCTTGAGGTTGGATCCTGGTGTGTACTGTACTGTCAGTTGTGTCTACTCTCCTTTTTGGAGGGAAATACTTGTGTCGCTCCAGAAGGAACCAGTCAGCAGGCACTCAGATCAAGGGATCAAAGCCTACAAAGGAAGCAGGAAGGTATCCAAGCTGACCGTGTAAATCTATTCCCAAAACAGCCCACTCTGAAGACATTCAGCAAAAGGACCAGGTGAAAAATTTCCCTTGAACTATGTTTGATTAGAAAAGTCCATTCAAAGAATAGCTGATTTTTGATGCAGATGTGCTTAGATGGAAATGCAAGCTTGTGTGTCACTGGAATAAAGAGAAGTTGTATCTTTTTAAGCTCAAACTGTGTAGTGTGCTTGGTTGTGTTTGGGGCAGTTTGGGCAAGGACGTTGCTGTTATGTGGATTATTTTGAAGCAGCACCTTCAGACTCTGAATCCATGGTCTGCTGACCATGAGCAGATAATGAAACACAGAATTATTAATGTCTCTCCCTTCCTACCTTTTCTCTCTCACTTTTTTCCCTTGCTTGCAATTAGTTTTGGACTCCACAAAATTTTTAAGGGAATCGTTATTAGGCTGTAGTGGCTCAGAGTGCCTGCCCCCATGAGAACTAGCCACATTTGCTTCTCATCTAGCTGTGCCCAGGGCACAGAGGCTAATTTACTGCTCAGACTTGCTCCTCTGAGATCTTGGGCAGACAGCTGCTGAGATTCCCCAGGCTCCAAGCTCATGCAGGGTCTCCAGAATGACTTCCACAGGAAGCAGAAGCTTATGTCCTTCTCCTGCCCCATTCCCTCCATGGAAATACAGGGCACCCCATCCTTTAGGCCTGTTGACCTGAAAACATGCTAAGGGTGCACTGAGTCACTGAGGAAGACATTAAATAGCACTGGTCCCCATATGGACTCCTAGAGGTCACCACTTGTCACCAGTGTCTACTGGGACTCCAAGTTGTTGACTGCTACCCTCTGGAGGCAACTGTCCAACCAATTCCTCACCCACCAGAGTCCTCCCATCAAATCTCTCTCCCCGGTTTAGAGTGAAGGATGTTGTTGGGGACTGCGTGAAAGGCCTTGCAGAAGTCCAAATAGGTGACAACTGTAGCCCTTCTCCTGTCCACTGGTGTAGTCCCTCCATCAGAGAAAACCACTAGGTTAGTCAGGCAGGACTGGCCCTTTGTGACACCACCACTGCTTTATACCTAGCACCCACAAAAAGAACAAAAGGTGTTTCTCCTCCTGAACTGCAGCTATGGCTGGGGTGAAGCCCGGTGGCTGCCACCTGTGCCCGCAGTCACACACAGCAATTAAACTTCAGGAGGGACAAAGGTGTATATCCCAGCTGAAATTACAGGGTGAGGTGAAGAAGGCAACAACCGGCATTCTTCATTGGGATCTGGCAAGGCCAGTAAAGTAAGTACTGCCTTTCTTACTGTTCCATTAACCTCCTGGTCAGACCTTTGCCTTTTGTTTTTCAAGTCTTGAAAGAGAGCCTAGTCCGAAGCATCACCTTTACTCAACAGCTTCCCCATTTCCTGAGGAGCACCATACAATCTTTCAAGTCATCAGAGCTACTCTTAGCAAAACCAAAAAAATCACAATTACAAGTCTATGCAATTTGATAAAGGCTTTAAAACAGCTCCACCTAAGACATCGTCTCTCATAGCCTCTTCAGCTTTTGTTTCAAATAGAGCAATCCCACAACCCCACTGCAGAGCTGAACTCAGTGTGCACCGTGATACTGTTATCTCCAAAGAGCAGCAATCCATTGCAAAGGCTTCCACCTATTGGTATAGACTCTGTCTTCTTACTGGGGCAGCTGGCTTTTTCTCACCTTCTGGTTCTGATGGATTCAACAGATCTCACTGGCATGGCCTCTCCTTACCAGCCAGGATTAGCCCTCCTGGCTCTGCTTCTTCCTCCATGGGATTTCCTGACACTGTTAACACCAGTCCCAACTTCACTAGGACAGGGTGTCAGCCTAGCTGCTGGAAGGCAGAGAATGAGGGTGTTGAGTGCTGGATCTGATCTTCATGGAAGCTCAGTTTATTGATCTGTGTTGTGGATCTTCATGCCCACTGGGGCTTGACTGACCCAGAGATTGCTGTCATGCATTCTCTGGCTTGCCCTGGCCATTGTCTCCATCCACCTTTACTTCAGTGGTACCACTCATGTTGACATTTGCCCCACAGATCTTCTACATGGTGTCTGATAGGACTGTCATGAAAGCCTGTGTATGAATTCACCACAAGCAGTGGGTAAGACATGAACCCCTCTTATGAAGCTGAGTTCTTCACAGCAACTCCATGTCTTGGATGCCAGGGACCTCATAGAAAATCTTATGTGAAATTATTCTTGGCCTGCATTTACTTCTCATTTCTCATACGTGTTTAAAGTACAAGCAGAAAAAGAAGGAGAGAGATCCATATCTCCTCCCTGCTTAGGCACCAGTACAGGTGAGAACAGGAAGAGCTAGACCTACTCTTGAGATATCAAATGCAGCAGAGAGGTCACTGGTCCCACTACGAGCTCTGCTGACTTACTCCTAACTTACAGAAAAGAGTGAGAAGACCCAGACTATCTTTTTCTATTCCTTCTATCCCAAATTTTGTATAACTTATTAACAAACGGTTGTACAGAAATCTTATTTGATGTCCAGTGCCAAAAGCAATGTTAGATGAGGAAAGTGGAGTTTCATTTCATTGATTCCAATGACACTTTACTAGGGATAATTTTTACAAGACCTCTGTGGTTTGCTGCTCCAGACAACTTACAAATGGAGACATTGTTAAGTTCCAGAAGGATGTCAAACATAATTAAATTAGTGTTTGTAGTGCTGCAAGAACCTCAAATGCATGGCGTGTAACTCAGTAAAGCACTGTGCAATATTTAAGCCATCCTCTTATCTACTTCCTCCTGTCAGTGCAGGATGAGAACACCCTAAAAGGGGGCTTAAGGGTCTGCCAGAATCTGAAGAGGTCTCCAGAAGGGACGTGTATGACACAGCTTCTTTCACCCAAGAATCTGGGCTTGACTGCCCAGTTTCTGTAACTCCAGTGCTTCCCAAGGTCTGTAAAACTGATGAATCAGGCCAGTGATTGCAGCTGTCACTCCTGAGTGGCACCCCTCTCCCCTCTTCAGGTAAGGTTGTTACCAGAGTACAGGCACGGTTTTGACTGGGAAGATCCTGAACAAGAGACTCAGTAGCCCCAGGGCTTAGTCACTTTTTCTAGACCCTGGCACTGAGCTATGGGAAATGAACATGTGGCTTTGAGCCATTTTGTTTCCTACTTTGCTCCTTTACTGTATTCAACCCTATTGAAAAGGGGGAGGGTGAGGCAAGCCCTGCAGTGCCTGGTGCAAAAAACCCTTTGTGGACCCTGCTGTTTTAGTGCTATAAAGACCCCCAGCCAAAGGGAACATGCTGAATAGATGTGCTAGGGAAAAAGCCACAAGTCTTTGGATCCACCACTTACAAGGGCTAGTATATCACAGCCACATTCAAATAGTCATCCAGATCTTCTCCTAATCTTCCTGCTGCAGGACAACTGTTACTTATTTCAATTTTTTCCCTCCCTGGGCTTCCTGGGAGAAGTGAAGTTTTAAAGTTGTTGTTAAAAAGGGACTTCAATAAGTATTTAATATCTTGGTCATCAGGTCTTCTAGGTTTTTTCCATTCTTCAATCAGGAAGCATGTCAGTAGCCCCAAAGCACTGCATATTGTAATGTCTTTTCCCCGCGCACACAGTCTAGGTGACTCTGCATCTGGTGCATCTGTAGCAGGACTGTACTCTACATCCAGACACCCCTGGAGCCCAGCCTGTGGGGGGCTTTATTCAGTGGCCCCCTGGCAGAGAAGTTGAGGGGAAAGGGACCCTGGTAAGGACTCCTAGGATGGCTGGGCAGGCAGAGTGCACAGAGCTACTTCCACTTCTTCCTACTCTGATGCAGGTTTGATATGGAAATAGGGTTTTCTTCCTGAGAAGGACTTACGGGTTTCTGGAATAGGAACCTTCTTCCCTCAGGAACCCATGCAAAGCCAGACAGAAAGCACTGGGAAGCTTGCACAGATGATCTAACACCAGAAAACAGGCAGTGTTTCCTCTTCTCTTAGTAAGGGCCAGTTCACACTGAGCAGCTTTGTAACACACTAAAGAGGAAATGCCTGAAAATCTCCAGGGTCCTCTAGACCCTCCCTGTACAGTGCAGCAGGGCTGATTTTGTTCATCCACCCTGCAGGAGTGGTTTTTACCAGTCTTTGGACATTTGCCCCAAAAATGACTCTCTGGGCTCCTGTGGCAGTTTATTCCTTTGGTGAACTAAAGAATTCCTCCCAGAGTTCCAGTCAGCCCCCTGCATCTTGTCTATGCTGACATTAGTTTGTTCCTGCTTTCTTAGGAACACCCCTTTATATATCAATAGCTCTCACTTGTCATACCATCCTTCTTTGTCAGATCGCTCCTCCTAGCCCTCTTAAGCCTTAACCAGTACTTGATTACTAAATTTACATTTGTTCTACTGAGAAATTAGTAAAATGTCTCCCCAGCTTTAATGAATAATGAAACACTATACTTACAAAAATAGTAATTAGCAATATAGCTCAAAATAAATCAATGTGTGGATCAGACTCCCAAAGGCAGGAGGAAAAGCTATAGCCATTAAAATAGGTGGAGCTGAAAATAGCTAAGCACTTGGGGAAAAAGAAAGGGAAAAAAAAAGCTTTAAGGAACTTATGAATGGCCATGTCCTATAGATAGTTAGCAATCCACACAGGTTGGTAAACACTGTCCTGAGTCTGACTGCTCTGTTCCTTGTCAGCTCCCCTCTAATGCTATTTGGCACATTTAGGAGTTTTCTGAGGGCTGGAGCAGCCAGGAAAAGTAAGAGGGAATAGAAGAATGTCAAACCCTCATCGGTGGTTGTCCAAGAGTTTCCATCAGGGCTCCTATCGTCCTTCCTTCTGGATGAAGGAAGAGGTGCCCACTGTAAGAAAAACCAAATGCATAAGGATTTATTACGCTGACAACCACTATTATTTCTACATCCTAGGGATGGATCTCCCTTGTGGTGTGGGAAAAGAAGCAATGAAACAAGCAATGGCAGACAAAACTGCCATTGGGAGTGTGTTGGACACAAGAAAGGGCATAGGGAGCACACTGGTTTACAGAGGAAAATTCAGATACTATAGCAGCCAGCTTGTTTTCCCCTAGTACCATCTAAAATATAGTGCTATTTTGTGGTAGAAAGATGCAATTCTGCTTCTTCAGGAAGCCACAGGACAAGGCTGGTCCTTGCCAGACCAATTTATTGACCCATTAACAATAAAAATACAAGTCCTTCATAGGACATGTCTTTGGAGTCAAGCAAATCATAGATCTGCTCAAACAACCCAGATTATGGTAGGCAAATGTCTACATTATGTGGCCAGGCCATATCATTTATTGTACTATACTGTTCATATTAACTGGTCCCTCAGACAGGAAAATAGACCCAGATCATGAAAATTCCATTAGAGTGAATGATTATCTATCTAAAATTTTAGCCCAGGGGTGTGGTAGTTTCATTTCTTTTCTTTTCTTTTTTTTTTTGTTTTTTTTTTTTTTGTTTTGTTTTGGTTTTTTTGGTTTTTTGTGGTTTTTTTTTGTTTTGGTTTTTTTTTGGGGGGGGGGTTTTTTTTGTTTTTTTGTTTTTTTGTTTTTTGTTTTGGTGGGAACTCTTTCTTTTCCCTCTTTCCCAGTCAGAGAGAGGAAATTATATTGTACAACTGAATTATATTGTACAACTGTCACACACTGCATGTCACAAACATACACATACATATAAACATAGTGGAGTAAGTGAGTAAATTGCAACAAATCCACTGCCTGAAGTCAGTTTGCATAATGAATTCACTAAATCCTACTGAAATTAAATCAGAAATGAACCCTAGATAGAGAATACTTTAAAACATATTAAATTCAACACGACTCATTTGATCCTTTCCAGAAAGAATGAATTATGAATGTACAAACACTTTCTGTACTCTCTCAAACGAGACACTAAGGTTTTGGAATCTGCCTGATCCTTAGAATATCTGAGGATACTCATGGAGAATTGCACCTGGTGGGACTTTCAGGTGACTAAGACTTTGATTTCACTGCAAAGCAGAGAAAAAGAGTTTCTACATATAATTTCCTTTGGTTGCAGAAGCAATTATTTTGAAGCCTAAAGAAAATATAACGTTTCCCCAAGACGCCTGTGTTATAGACTGTACTCTCACAGAACTTTACCATGAATTATTAACATTTTAGTATACATTCCTTGCCTTAGCTCTAGTGGTTCCCTATAAACTTGGCTGAAAGAAGAATTAAAGGGCCAGGTTTTAAGGACTAATGCTGGGATCTTAACAAATGCCTCATTGCCTTAATCCTATTGAAACCAGTGTGAATTAGGCACCAAGGCTCTCTGAAAATCCTGCTAGGCTCCTGCCTATATAAATCTTATTTGTTAGGACAGTTCTGTAAATTACCTAATACCACCCTGCCACTGTTTGGAAAAAGGCTTGTAAATATCTGCTGTGAGAGTGCAAAGTAAAACAAAGTAGCTTAAAGAAGACTTAAAGCGTTAGTAGGAAATCTGGATATTTGGAGCTTAGGAAACTCTGGGGTATAAAGGGATTACACTAAAATCTTGGTCCTAGTTTTTGCAGTTGGAAGTCAGAAAGTTAAAATGCAGGAGGGAGAAGTTTGGCAAAGGAGAACAGAGGATCCCAGGGTGAAGGCAGCTGACAGATGGCTGTCCTACACCCCTGCCCCACCTTTGCTGCTGATTCCTCAGTTATCCTGGCCCATGCTTTTCATGGGGTCATTCCTAGTGACAAGTTCTGCATCTCTGAGTAGCTGACTTCAGACACCTTGAGTCTGATTTGGAGCAGTGCCGAGCACTCAGAGCTGCAGCTGACAGTAACGGGAGATGTTTTCAGAGATGTGCAACTGAAAACAAAAACTATGAATGAAGGTCAGGCCCTCTGTTTCTGAAATTCAGGACGTAAAACTAGGGCATCCTGCTGACCAAACTCTTTATGCCTCAGCTGTCCACCTGCAAAAATGGAGAAAAAATACTCAGTTATCTCAGATGGGTGTTGCAAAGATTTACTAACTGATATGAGGGATGTGCTCAGAACCACAAGACAGCTCAGGAGAAAATTAGTATTTCTGATTTCAGAGCAAGGTTGGAATACTATTAAGCAAAGTTGTGGGGTCACACACTGACTTACTATGATTTTCAAAATATTGAATAATTTCTCATTAAGTGAGCATTGTCTATTCTGTGACCCGAATGTGGTCAGAATTCCTGAAAAGAAAAATGTTATTTAAATAATATCCTGTTATTAGAAGTGTACTGAAATGCATTCACAAGAGGAGACCATACTGAGGTTGCACAGGCAACCATGTTCCCAGTATTGGCTTATTCTTTTAATACTTGCCTTAGCATCTTCAATAACTTTCTTCTAACATAGTTTCTCCATGGTCTTTATCAAACATATATTAGCTCATATTGCAGTTGAAGTCTAAATCTATTTCCACCCCTGGAAATAGATAATGTGGAATAATTCAACTTTTACCCAGATTTCACTTTTTAAAATATAATTAACTACATCACGGGAGCTCAAGCATCTTGGCTTCATCAGCATCTTACAAAAAAACCCAAAAAACCCCAAACAACTTCCAATTTCCAAAAGGTGTCAACCCCCTATCCAGTACCCTAGGCAAGGTGATTTTTCAACAAGCAGCTCCCAGGCAGAAACAAGCAATGGCTCCCCAGGGTGCCAGCATCCAGTGTGTGGGATGGGATGAGGCCAGGTGCCCAGCTGAGTCCCAGAGCTTGTAGGAAGCTGGTGGCCTCAGAAGACCAAGGGAGCTTCCTCCCACATGGAGATACTGATAAAAAAGCAGTCCTAACATCAGCAATGTGCTGGCATATCCATAACCCCAAGCTGCACCAGGGGAGGTTCAGGTTTGATGTGAGGAGGAATTTCTTCACAGAAAGGGATGTCATGCATAGGAATGGGCTGTCCAGAGAGGTGGTGGAGTTGCTACCCCTGGAGGTGTTCAAGAAATGACTGGATGTGGCATTCAGTGCCATGGTTTAGTTGACAAGGTGCTGGCTGGACAAAGGCTGGACTCGATGTTCTTAAAGGTCCTTTCCAACCTAAATGATTCTGTGATTCTGTGATTCCATTGTGGGAGTTATATGTGAATCACTCAGTATCTGCCTCTGGGTTCAAAGCCACAAGCTGTCCATCCTTGAATTAGGTGAGGCAGGATTATCGGTGGAAAATGAAGTGTTTTTCTTAGCAAAAAAATAAATTAATAGAAAGTACATCTTATCTGGCAATTTAATGAATGCACAGTTACTGCATCAGGGAAAAGCCCCCTAAAGATTTTATCATTTAATATGTAAAAAAAGCTACTGAACAGAGAATTACTTTGTTCAAAGGATCAGCTATACCCTTGCCTCGTTTTTGTCAGCTCCATATCTACCCTGGAACATCAGAGCTGGAATAGCAGGGCTGCTGCAGGGCAGAAGCACAGGGCATTGATAAAAGTGGAGCAGAGAAATAGCAGAAATCCTGTTTAGCACTAGCTGTTTAGCACTTCCCATGCTCTGTATAACTGAGCACTATTTCACTGCCACTGGCAGTAAGATGACCTCCTGCTTATACCTCAATACTTGAAGCTTGTGTTTTCTTTAAAAACTGTGCCCATCTCCAATTCTGATTATTTCTCCAGGCATCTCTGTGCTGCTCAGCTTTCACAAATGGATTTCCAAACAGCAGAACTGCTTTGTATGGTACCCCTCAGAGGTACTCAGCATCCTCTGCTGTCTGCTGCACCTGACAGCAAGAAGAGCTTAGAGGCAAGTACCCAAGAGAAGATGAAAAATTACAGGCTGGGGATATCAGCATCAATGATACCATACTGCGTGAGGCTGAGAGACAATGAATCGTATGTGAAAGATGGAACTGGATGGATATAAGGAAGCAGAGCAACAAGAAGCACATTTTGACCTCTGCAGGGACAGGTCAGAACCACAGAAGAGAAGCAAGCAAGCCCTGCCAATGGGACCCCTTACTAAACATTGTGAGATGGGAAGGCTGACCTTAGCTTGGTAAGGCCCCTTCATGAAGTTCCAGAGCAGGTGCTTACAAGTTACAGTATTATCTGCTGTGGTCAGTGCTTCTCCTTCTAGAGGGATAAGAAGCCAGTGAAGCCACATGATCACAGATATTTCCAATAAAATTATCTCCCGACCTAGTCCGGTGCATTTTCTGTCACCCCCTTCACCATTTCTGAGCTGTGGCAGTGCACATTTCCACAAGGGTTGCTGCAAAGTCAGACCAAAATCCCATCTGCTTTGGGAATAGTAGGGACCATAAAATCCCCACCATCTCAAAAAAGCTAACACAAGATCTACATTTCCACTGCCTTCCTGGCAAACATGCATCAGGTTTGGCCCAGAGAGACAAACACATTTTCACTTGGCAACAAGGTCTCTTTCTTCCCTACACTGACAGCCTCTTCACCTCCATTCTTAAGGGGCAGAGGGACAGCGTCCTGCCTCCAGACCTGCCAACAAGATCTTCTCTTTTGATCACCAACACTGCCTCCATGAAATATCTCTTCTGATCACCCTGTCTTGACTATCAGCTCTGCACCAGTCCTGGCAGACAGAGGTTTAACTCCAGAGGAGCATGAGGAGGGTCTCTTAAGCTACCACGGAGGGAAATTTCAGCAGAAAGTCCTCAAATAAAAGACAGGGAGTTCTCATGAGGCATAGGCTTCTAACCATAACCAGGGATTAGATCTGACGTGTTTAGGGTGTCACACCCTGCTGACACATTTCAGGGCAACAGACATAGTCACTGCTCTTCTTCCATGCTTACACAGTGCCCAAGAGTTGGTTTTTTTTCCCCCCAAGATTCACGAATTTTTGTACTGGGACTTCTGTATTTCCATCTCAGTCTCTGCTAAGAAAACCTCTCCCTTGAGCATGTTAGGCTGCTTTGGGCACCCCTTGGAGAAGTAAACGTTCTTCTGGAGATAATTCATGGACACAGAGGCTTAGGAGGCGGCACAACAGTTCAGCAGCAGCCAGCACATGGAGCCATGGTAGGAAGAATTCCCCACCCATGCCTGACCAGAAAACTGTGTCCCGTCTTAAACACCAGAGATTTGAGAATGGCATTGCAAATATTCATAGTGTCCACAATAGCAACAGCATATTCAGAGTACAGAGAAGGCTCTCATCAATAAAAGTGTATGACAGTGTACCACCAAGGTTCTTGCCTCTTCTCAGGCTTATGATCTTATGATCCAGACCCTGTTGCGAGCATACCCTCCCCACCTGGAGATCCTCCAGGGCAGCAGCAAAGAGCCTGAACTTTATGAGCATAGCACACGCTCAGAGTACAGGACCTAGAACAGCATAGACCTGCTTCCTTCCACTCCTTCATGGTCAGTTCTTCACGAGATCCTCCCACGGAGTCCCACAGGCAAATACATGTCCCACGCCACAGACACACCAAAAAAAAAACGACTGGCAAATAAAGAAAACAAATTATTTTCATTACCCAAACTATTTATTCCAGGTGAGGAGAAGGGAGGGGAAGAAGAGAGGAACAAACCTATCTTTCTTCTGTCCTTCCAGATTAATTCGTTCACAAGGAATGTGAATGCTAGTTTAAAATCTCTTGGTTGTGTACAGAGAAAACAGGCAGAATTACTGCAGCAGATTATTCCACTTTCTTCTGTGCCTCAGTTTCCTCATATACAAATGGAGTAACAACAAGAGTGTTCCAGGATTGATTCGTTAAGGATCTAAGCTGACATCCTCCAACATCAATGAAAAGTGTAGTACTAGTTTCAGTGAAAACACCTTTGTCCCATTTTTTCCCAATTATTTTGCAACCCACCATTCACAGGCACAAGTCAAAAATAATGTGACTCATCTATTACATAAAAAGCCTGTCTTACAAGCATCTTTCTGGGCACACGTTAAAAGCGGAAGCGGAAAATGTAAAATGGAGACTACCTCTGAAACCTCACTTTGACTTCCTTGCACAGATGCCTTTTAATAGTCTTTATTGTATCATTTTTTCCTTGAAAGTGTCCCCCACCTCAGCTACTACAAAGGACAGAGAGAGCTCACGGAGTGGGTAGCAATTCAGTATTTTCCTGTTATCCTAATTTCAAGCACACCAAAGTGCCTTATTTGCCACACGCCATTCAAACCCATCACTGAATGCAGAATACTGATTTCCTCATGGTCTTTTTCTGTGGTGCTATTTTGCCATAATATCTCACTGCTTCACAAGCCTTAATGGATATTCTGCCATGGAGATAGGTGGGGTTGTTATCTCTATTTTACAGACACTAAAATCAAACAAAAAGGGGCTAAGGTCAAAATGGCCAGAGCAACAACGAATTTTGGGTCCCTAATTTGTGGTGCCTTGGATTAGTATTTCCCCAGCTCCGTGTGTGTTGACAGCAAACCTCCATACAATACCAGCTCTGCACTTCTGCAAGTCAGACCCCAGGTGTCTCAAACTGAGAGGCCAGAAAATGAGAACACCCCAATTAGTGGCCACCCATGGAAAACCTCATTTATGTGGCCTTTTCACATCACATAGGAACTTGTGACAAAAGGCAGGAAAAAGCCTGGGCAGGCTTCGGGGCAGTATTCAATTGCCAAAATATGAGACCATTCTCCTGTTTTTGAACAGCCCCCTGCCCAATTCAATACATAGCCTTCATCACTGGCAGTAAATGAAACAGGAGACCTATAGAAATCAGCTTCGTTTATGGCAAAACTCATTCAGTCCCTAAGTATATTCCATTCTGTGCACTGAATGAGACAGGGATCCTATTGAAAAAAAAGGTACCTGTGTTTGATCTTATAATTAAGAACCACGTTTTTATGTCTATTCATGAGAGAAGACAAATTAAAGATGGATAGGCAAGCCTTTTAATTTTTTGTATTCTAAGTGTTTGACTTTGAAAACTAAATGTATGCTTAATAAAGGTATTTAATCTTTCTTTTTAATGTAAACTAAAAAGGAAGAAAATGGGAAATTTCATCACTTGAAATTGTAACATTCTCCTTCTTTGTATTATAAAGGTAGGACTGTTACCTACTAAACGGTTGCAAAATTCTTTGCACTTTCAAAGCTTTATTCCTCTAATCTCAACAGACAAATAACAAATTAAAAAAACACAGCATCTATTTGAAGAAGACCCCTACCAAGAAAACTCCTGTCCAAACAGGAAAAGCTCAGCAAAGTTTGATGTAGATTAAAAGATTGTCTTTGACTATTGCAATTTATCTCATCCCCCAGAAGTTGGGTAATCCTCACTGTAGGCAGGGTGTCTTGTTCCCCCTCTCATGTTGTGAAAAGACTCAGGAATAAACAAAGGATATCTTCCTGCGGGTTGCACGGATTTAGCATGAGATATTGGAAGATACCACAGATCAGCTTTAGTTCTTCTGTATCCCCATGCAGCAGTAGCTCTTCTGCTGCATGACAATACATCCAGTGAAGGTGACTATTATATCTCAGTGTGTTTTATTCTGTATTCCCAGCAACCAGTAGGACACATCATAATGGCAGCAGAGGGGATTAAGCACTGAAGGTGACTTCTAGTAGGAGTACAGCACCCTGGTTGGGAATTTCTGAGTGACTGCCATACAAATGCTTTGAGACAATTCATGTCAGGCAGGTAGAAGAAGCCACCAATTGATAAATCCCTTGTAATAATTTTCTTGTGGAGATGATGAAAAGGGCACCTCAGGGTGGAGTTCCAGCAGATGTCTGAGTTCAGGAGATGGATGTTGGAGCTAAGTCTAGGAAGAAGGTGAGATGTCTTGCTGAAACCATACTCTTAATTCCACTAGAAAATAGGGGTAGAACTGAGCACCTCAGTACCGTAATACACCAAGTGAATGCCTTTTGAACCTGCCTATAACAAATGCTGAAGACAGAGTGACATCTAAACAGTCTGGGCTTAGACATCATGCTCTGCTTATTGGAGAGGTATCTTCTGGTTTGGATTCCAAGCCCTGAATCCCTGCACTGAAAGAAACAACTCTAGTTCCTCCCTGACAGCTTGCAGTAGGTAGGTATTTATTCAGTATCTCAGTGGACACACTAGCTTCCCTAAATTATGGAAGATGTTGATTCAACTCTCTACTGTACCTGAAAAGATCTCAAGCCTTATCTCCCTCCTACAAAGGACTGTTTAGAGCAAGCTGCTCCCAGCTTTTCCTGCTTAAGCTCCTTGGCTTTTCTCATGGAAGAATTAAATAAGCATCAGGCCAGAGACAGAGAGCATACAGAAGTAAATATCACTTTATATCCTACTGTTTAAGCACACACCTGCAAGAGGACAGACTGGGTCCAGTTTCTGCTTCAGTGAGTATTTGAAAATAATCATACGAAATAGTGTTGAAAGAGCACAAGAGACCACTTAGTCCATCCTCTAGTCCAGAGGTACTTCTTACAGACTGGAGATGTCATAGTTTACTCAGTATATCCCAGTGCATCACAATCTTTTTGGACATTCCATTAAAGACCATTACTCTTCGTTTTATACATCATGGGCAGCAAGAACTGATTACTCCTATTTTCTTGCACTTGCAACCCTAGCATGTGGGCCACATTTGGCCTTATTCCTTTTAGGTTAAACAACCCTAATTATTTCAGTCTTTTCTCCTTTGACCTCAAGCAATTCTCACTATCCCAGTCTGCACAGCCTCTCACTGGACCACACTTCCTCGGAGTGCAGCACGAGACTAAGGCAGGACATTTCAGCTGAGTCCTACATGTGCACGTCAGAGCTGAAGGCTTCTGAGATGTGTCTGACAGCCTACGCTCCCACTTGCACAGCCTGGTAAGATGCCGTTTCCCTTCCTGGGAACAGGACGACGTTCTAGACTAACACTGAACTTGTGGTCCTCTAGAGACCCTGTCTTCCCTCCTGAAGGACAGCCTGTGGTCTCCCATGCACAACTGGCTGCAATTTATTAATCATTCCCAGGGAGAACATTTCACATTCACTCTGATGCTGTTCAAACCAGGTCCCTGGTTTGACAAGCTTTTCTTGAATTACAGTTGTTTCCCCCAGCCTATAACTGGTTTATGCCATCGGCAGGTTTTATAAAACACTTCCTCTAGGCAGTTATCCAGGTTAAAATTGTAACACAAAGAACAATGTTTTTAATGGAAATATGAAGCATTAGCAGGCCACAGCACAAGCTTGTGGAAACCTGCTCAATAGAGTCTTCCCTTGCAACAGGAAATCAGTGAGAATTGCTCACTGAGTGAAATTATCTACACCAGTTCTGCATCCCTGCTGTAAGGCTTTCCTTTGGAACATGTTTCTTTGCTTCATTTATGATAAAAGACTGTGAGATAATGTCAAAATCCTTACAAATGACAAGGTATGACAACTACTTCCTCTGTATCCACAAGGCTTGTTACAGAAGAAAGCTAAATTAGTTTGACATGATCTGTTCTTGACAGATCTGTGCTGGCTCCTAATAATCTCCTTTATTTGATTATTTCCACCATTTTTTTCCCCAGGAATGAAG
The DNA here is from genome assembly GCA_013397975.1 of Machaerirhynchus nigripectus. Classification (NCBI taxonomy): domain Eukaryota; kingdom Metazoa; phylum Chordata; class Aves; order Passeriformes; family Dicruridae; genus Machaerirhynchus; species Machaerirhynchus nigripectus. Next base: position 1,094,351 of record VZRQ01001827.1, on the reverse strand, counting down.
TTAAACCGGGTAGTCTGCAATTTCTTATCTTCTGCTTGTTTTCAGCCTTCTGACACCTCATCCAGCCCTCATGAGTCTTCAAAGCATTCAAAGCTTATGGTTCAGATTGCTTCCCTCACCTTTGTAAATAAGCTAGGATGACTTGAAAGAACCATCTCACATCAGTACATCCTGACTTGTTCTGCCCTTTTCCTAGATCCTGATCTTCCTCTTTTGTGGCTCCTGTTAACTGTTTCAACCATCAACTTGCAGCTGATCAGGTTACTGAAGGTACGTAAAATGGGCATAAAATGCTTTGGCCTTATTGACAATGCTTGATGTAAAGCTTCAACCACAGCTCTTCCCTCCTTTCCATGAGCATCATGAACAGAGTCAGGATGATATTATTTCACTCTCTTGCTCGGCTCAATTAATATTTTATTTGTCCGCGTATTGAGCCGATTATGGCTTATAAAACTAAGGATCATCTAGGCATGCCAGTACACAGCCTTTTAATGTTATGGGGACTTTACAGTTATAATTATCTGAGGGCTTTAGGTGCCTTCACAGTTAGAAAGGAAGGAAGCTCTAAAGTTCTACAGCCTATGACAGACACCTCTAAGAACGTAGTTCAGTTTAGAACAATCCCTTATTTCTCAGTTCAGAACAATGGTAAAGTACTGTGATACATTTCAGACTCCTTTTGACAGTCACACCCTGATTAAAAAGTAATGAAATTCTACAAGATAAGGCATTGTCTCATAGTATCTCTTCCTGATTTGTGGAACCGTAACACTCAAAGGAAGAAAACAATGAATATAAGTAAGAATTAACTGAACTTTAAGAAGATTTGCTGAAAGTTCCTATGAGCCATTGGGGGTCATTTTTGACTAATTTGTCTTTTTTGTTGTTGTTGTCTTCTACAGAATCGTGTACACTGGCATCATAATGGAGAGTTCTTTTTGCTGCATATTCAGTTTTACCATATAAGAGCGAGCTTCAAGTACTGCTTCACATATTAACTTTGCTAACTAGTCTCTGGAAGTTATCCAACTTCTGTTTACCTCATGGAGATTTCAGCTGGCTTCAGTTCTTCAGTTATTTTGGGGGGAGATCTTTATTTCCTTGCTCCATTTGTCCTTTCTTTAGGGTTTCATCTCTTCTAGCTGCTATTCTGAGTGGAATTTAGGATACAAGGGAAAGGCCATTTGCCAGTGCTGTGCTTTAGGCAGGACTGGTTGCATCCCTATCATGATTTTGACTGTAATTTTAATGGTCAACATTAAACATCAATTTTCTGTTACGGTTGACAGTCCTCAAAACTCTATGTAGGACTTGAAATTCTTCTGGGTTTTTCATTGGAAATGCAAACAGCAAGGAAGGGTTTAAGCCACAGTTTTTCATCTTTGATCAGGCAAAGTCTCCATTCTGACAGAATCATCTCAGCCTGTGCAATCCAGGTTGTTGCAAGCTGCCAGTCTGACTTCTCCAACATAACAAGCCAAGAATTAAAATTTTAACAGTAGGTAAGGCGAAAGGTGTCCCCAGTTCTAGGGAACACAGTGAAGCATCTCTGCTGGGGGTAAACTTTTGGTCCAGCTTCTAAAAGCCCCTTTGCCTCAGTTCCCCACCATTCCAGTACTGCGTCCCAGCCTCACCACTCTTCTCAGGCACAGCCAAGCAGGTGATGCCCTCCGTGCTTTTGCTCACTCTCACCTGAAACCAAATGGCTGCAATTTTCCTGTCAGCAAATCAGCAACTGACACTTGTTTCTTTATGTCTACCCTTCCAAACCTAGACGACTTTTTGTTAAATTATTTATTAATCCACCACTGAATGCCTTACTCCTAAAGCTGTGGGCAGACAGAAGGTGGCATGATACAAGGAGAACAATGGTCAGTTCAAAACCATCATGGTTTACATCCTGATGGTTTCAACCTGAATTAATATAAATGACTGGCCTCCTCTGCAAAAGAGCACAGCATAGTACCATGGTGCCCAACCTGCACACCCTGGAGTAGTTAACATTGCAGATTTATAAGGTCATTGGATGCTATTAATAAAATAAATCGATTAGACTCCACTCAATTGTCTGATGAACTGAATGCTAATTGATAATAGTCTTAACAATTATAAGAGTAATCAAAACTGTAAATTACTCGGTACATTACCAATTATTAGAAATCATCCCAATTCATAAAAAAACTTAAGTTCCTGAGAGCACAGTAGCACTTCAAGGCAATTATGAGAAGGAGTTCAGATCCAAACACACTCCCCTGCACCCCTGAATTTTAGGGGCATTCAAACCAAGTAATTGAGATTCTTTTGGAGGCTTTTAGCTTTACTAATTACCAGCTCTTACAGAAAGGTGTATCCTCCAGAGAGAATGTCTAAATATTGTGAGATGTCCCAGCTTTCTATAAATAGAGATATACTGTGATTATGGCTGGAATTAATTCAAGAAACTTCAGATGCAAGATGAGTAATGAACGGGACTGACATTTATTGGTCATAATTTAAGAGACTGTAAGTACATCCTGGCTTCCCTTTGGAGACATAAATGCCAACCAACCCTGGTTGGCAGGTTCAGGACATCCTGTCTTGGGCCAACAAGACAGCTGGAGCACAGCCTGCCACCCAACAGTGGCATTATAAGCCAAGGGACAAGCCTGGAAGGAGCATGAACCATCAGGAAAGCAGGAATGCTGACACTTGTTTGTAGTGCCTGCACTGTTCCTGTTGCAACCATACCTTTCCCAGCTGCTGCCAGGGCTGGGCAATCTTCTACCTATGCCAGCAGCAAGGTGAGAGGTGTAGGTGCACCACTTTGCTGTCTCTGTCTAGGGATGCCCATTTGTAGCAGCTGCAATTCCTGCCCAAGTGGAGAACTGGGGCAGATACAAAAGCAAGTGGAGCACAAAGAAGGAACCCAGTTTTCCTTCAGATACCAGTGCCAGGAAGGGTGAAGGGAGCCAGACCCTGGCAGTAGTGGTTGATGCTGCCAGCAGGAGTCCCCAGGAAACACAGCATAAAGGAGGGCTGGGACCCAGCTGGGGGAGAGAAGGAGCAGCAGGAGGACTGCATGGTCAAGCGAGCAGGGGGAAGGCAAGGAGCAGAACAGATGGGGAGAAGAGACAGAATGAGTAACAGGCGGAGACAGCAGGATCAGTGTAACTCCAAACACAAATTCCTTTTGCTGTATTAAAAACAAATCACTATTTTCATTACGCTATTCCTTCACCCCATACACATACTGTGCTGGTCAGGGAGGAGGAACCACTCTGGTGAATAGTGGGGAGAAAACTAAGTTGTAGCCCTACTCTCAGGCTCTGGTCCATTATAATAAAGCCTGGGTCTGGGAAGAAAATCAATGATTTGTGTTAAAAGAACTCAGGGGGCTAATAAACCTCCTAGCACTGCAGGAGTGACTGAGGATGGATAAAGCAGAGCTTTGCCTGTCTAAAGCATCTCTCACTTGAGGGCTTCTGAATCTCTTTTTTTTCCCCCACACTAATTGTTTAGTTTCCAAATTAAAGAAGCATCTTGCAGAGATGGCCATAACAGTCAGAGAATGTATGCTTAGATCAAGTCAGAAAGCAGGTTAATAGCACTGCTAGAAAGAGAAACCAGCTCTCCCTAAACCAATTCCTATATACTGGCCTGTGGTGCTCACAACCATGAAAAGCCATCGAGTTTTACACACTCACTCAGCAGGTGATAGAGAGAGCCCTAAGGAAATATAAACACCTTCTCCACATGAGGCCATCAGAGCTCTGAGGTTACATGTCACCTCCTGGTGTGCTCAGGAGGATCTTGGAATTACAGATTAAATGAACGTGGATGGATTCCAGACTTTGATTTTGGACTTCAGATGTTGAAAGGTTTAGTCTGGATACCTGCTCTGGTACTCCCACAGCAGGATATTCTACCAGCAAGCATTTGTACCTTCCACCATGCCTTTCTGGATAACCAACCTCCTCTTATCAGCCCGACATTCCTCTGTGTAGAGCTACTGGGTTATGGTTGTTTCTTTACAACACTGAGCACTGGGATTTCAAAACTTAGATGCAGAGAGGTAAGGACTGCTGCCAAATCTACCTCTGAGACTTGTCAGACTCACAGCAAACAGGGGAAGCACACAGTGACTTCCAAAGGGCATCAAAACAGAGAGTTGCCATCAAAAATTTCTCATCCTGAGGTGTCTTTAGCCTGGAACTGTTGATGCCTTAGGTTTTAACGTTTATATTTTTCAAATCCTGTACTGCCTAGTGTGTAACTCTGAAGTTTCGTGTGGCCTGTTAGCTGCTGTTCTCTCATGCTGGTTAGACATAACAGACCTCTCTAGGTTTGCTTTTCAAGGACACCTTGTTGTCCCAGGCCCCAAAATGTGTAAACTAAAGCCTTGAGGGGAGGGGCAAACTTGGGGTAATTACATTATTAACTGAAGTTATAATTGGAGAATTAACCCTGATATGCAAATGGACCAAACTCATAAAAGTGTGAAGAACCCGTGACCCAGGGTCCAACTTGGGGGGAGCTTTTTGACTGCCCAGGGTGTACCTTTGAAGGCCCTTCAAATAAATACCTACTTTTATTCTCTTATTTTTGTCTAGCCTCTGTTTTTTGGTGGCCACCTCAAGGCATCACTGTCATCAGACCTACTGTTCATTCCGAAATCCAAATAAAGTCCTCCCAGTACAGGGAGGAAGCCCAAAACAACAAAGGAATCACAAGTCATTTATGTTCAGGAAGAGGACAGTGGGAGAGTCATACAGAAGGAAGGATGCATGGACCAGCAGTGCATGCACTGTGCAAATGGCAGTCAGCAATGCACCACCAGTCTTCCCCAAACATGCAGAGGCCTCAGCTTATAGAGCATGGTGCTAATAACACCAAAGTTGTGGGTTTCATCCCATATGTTCCAATGACTTAAAAGCTGGACTCAGTGATCTTTGTGGGTCCCTTCCAACTCAGAATATTCTGGGATTCTGGTGCTTTTGCTTCAAATTATCTCAGCCAAAAGCAAGAGCAACCTTCAGGCTATAGCTGCTGTTTCACCTGTTAGTGCACCAGTCCCTCAGCAGATATATGTCTGCTTGGTACAGATCCGGCAGAACCCACCTCTGCCCCATGTCCTCTGCCATGGACAGCACATCGAGCACACGAGTCACTGTAAGGAGCACACGCCTCACAGCACAAGCACAGCAAATCCAAGCAGGAATACACATCCTTTGTTTGCATCATGCAAGACTATCAGCCTGCCTTCATCTTGCATGGGGCAGTGGGCCTGGTTTACCTCCCCACCAGCCCAAGAAGGCATTGCAACTTGGCAGCTGCCAGTGGTGAGAAATTCCTGCTCTCTGGGAAATGAGGAGAGGGAAATAAAATGTCTGTGCAGGATGGCTACTAGATCCTGGGATGGCATCACAGAATCCAAATCAGATAATATTCTGAGTGTAAAAGGATCCATAAGGATCACCAAGTCCAGCTCTTAAGTCAGTGACCCACCCAGGGATTGATCTCACAACCTTGGTGTTAATAGCACCATGCTCTAACCAACTGAGCTAATCTCAGGGTCCAGGACAGCTGGCCTGAAATGAGAGTGGATTTGAGGTGAAAACTCTTTGCACTTTCTCCTTTTAGTCAGTCAAAGCCACATGACCAAAGGAGGGGTCCCTCTCATCCTCATCCCCAAGCAATGCCCACCCTCTCAGCATGGCACAGCCAGAGTCTGGAGCTGCAGCTCACTTCCTTATCCTGAGGCAGAAGCAGGTCTGAGATCATCCAGGCAGCCCCAGCATTGGGCCAGGACAAGTCCTCAGATAATACATGTTGGTTCCTCGGGCTGCACACTTGTCCCCAGCCTGGCATGGTCACACAGAAGATTCAGTGCAGCCCTCTAGGCAGGGATGCCTCTGCATACCAGCAGGTACTGCCTGACTGGTTTTTGCTGGGACTTCGATTCAGGAGCAAGTGGCTACAGACAATTTGCATCCACAGACTGGTTTCTTTCCCACTAAGCACTACGGCTGTCCTTCTCCCACTGGAATCTGTGCCTGCAATTAGTTCCCTAGGAGGGGGGGCTTGTCTGTGCCATTAAGAACAGTTACATTACATGATCTAGGAGAAATCAATGTCTCTAATAGTCAGCAAAGGCAGTGGAGGACAGGGTGATGGGAGGGGTTTTTCTCTGGAGACACCCTTCTAAGTAGAAATCTCAGGGGTATTGCCCCAAGAAGAGAAATAGTAAGGACCTGGAGTAATTAAACTTCCGTGGAGCAATTGTTTACTGGAAGAAGCAGAGAAGCTGCTCAGTGTCTCTTAGAAAGGCAGAGGCTAGATTCTCCCTAAGTGCAGAGACGAAGTGCCTCTGCCCTGAAGTCAGTAGTCTGTGGTGATTTACACCATGCTGGCAAGTGGTGGGAGGAGGGGCGTGGATTCTTTAAAATACCCCTTTTCCTCTGTCCACGGCGGTGTTTAAAGGTAAGACCACGCCTTGCAAGTTTTGAAGCATCTGGATTATGCAGTATAATTAAGTTATTCTAAATGAAGCCTGAGACATTCTAATATCCTGAGGCAAGAAAACCTTAACTCTGCATGCATCTTCCTCTCTCGCTTTTTCTCCATTTCCTCCTTCTTGTACACCTCTGCAGTTCCTGGAATGACAAGCCACCTCACCGGCTGGCTCTAATTGCTATAACTGCTCCCTAATGCTTTTGCCTTCTCCAATTGCATTAAACTGCATCTTTAGAGGTACAGCCCTGTTTATTCATGCTGCTCGTGTGGAAGGGGGAAGAAATGCAGACTGCCTCTTCTCCCCTCTCCCTCCTTTGATTTGATGGGTGTGGCAGGTTTAAACCTTTGCTGCCGCTGGCTCTCCGGCGCTGGGGTGAGGAGGAGAAGACCGAATGGGAGGGAAGCCATCGTCTATGGCTGGTGATGAATGAGACTCATCTCACCCACAAGTGGGAAACCTGCTTGCGCGTTATTGTTTAATCACTCATGCAATCCAATACTGAGCACATACCCTCATAACGTCCATCTGTTCTAGAATGCAGTGCATGCAACACTTGCATTTCTAGCCACCTATCTCACTGCCCAGCCCTGCGTGTTACTGACTGCATCTCTCGCTGGCAGTAAAGGTTGAGTTCAGCTCAGATACAGCTCGACCCAGCCTTTCAGTTGTGCTACCTTTCAGCTGAATATTTTGTGGGCTCAGATTCAGAGCTGCAGTCAGCTGTAGGCAGAAATGACAACACTTAGCTATCTACATCTCTCATGGGCGGGAACAGTCAGTCAGTCAGTCAAATACTTCACTCTTCACACTGGCATCGCACCCACAAGAAAGAATAATCTGCAAGGTATGAGTGTGTGAACATATTTGTCTCTGAGGGGTGGGAGGACAGACACACACAGGCACACCTAGACACAAATGTGAAGAGATTTCTTCCACGCCCAAGCCTGTAATTTCAACATTTTGCTCTTTAGCTGCCAGAAAGGCGGGACACCAGGGACTTCCCCTGAGAAATAATTTGAGGAGAGCTGTCTTTATTTTGGGAAGAAAACTCCTGCCAGTGCTGAAGAACCCCTTCCATCTTTTTCTCTCTGTGAAAGGTCTGGGTGGGGACAGAGGAAGAGCACAAGCTGAAAACCGAGGTCTTTTTTCTTCTCCCAATCAGAGCTTTCTCTGGTGTACCATCAGCTTCCCCGAGCGAGCCGCTATACTGCCAGTTTGGCAACTGTGCGCTGTGTATTCAGGTACAGGAGCAGCAGCTGGGCTCCGAGCCCAGCCATACCCACGAATACGCTCGGGCAGGCACAGCCGGGCGGAGCGGCTGCGGGAGGCTCAGGAAAGCATGTGCGAGGAGCGCACGGAGTGCCCGTGCGTATCCGTGTAGTAAGGGACGCGAGCGCTCGCAGAGCGCGGCCGCGCCGCTCGTGCACGCGCAGAGGGGTGTGTGCCATGCGGTGGGTGCGCGTAGGAGCGGGGACAGAGCAAGGTGCCTGCATGCCGCGCACCGCCAAATACCACAGAATACACAGCCGCGGGAGTAACCCCACACAGATGTAAAGAACAGATACATCAGGGGCTTCAATGCCCAGCCTGCGGCGGTGTGGGCAGGATGATCCCTCTTCCCCGGTAGCTCTCTTCGGACTCCAAAGAACCCCAGAGCTCCTACTTTATTTTAAAATTTGCTGCGCACCTCCGCCCACTGCTCTGTCACTTTGCCTCCCAGTCTGCCTTCCTTCCCCTCCTCTGCTCTTTTCATCCCGTATTTGCCATCAGAACGTGCTCTGCTGGCTGACTGCAGCGTGTTCCTCCCCTCCCCAGCCTTCACCTCCTCCTTCCAGATTTTAGTGAGTATATCATTAATTGCAAGGCATTTGAAAAACCTGCATGAGGAAAAACACAGGATGACGCAGGGTGTCTTTCTATCCCAATCACTTGCCCCTCCCCATTATTCTACAAATTTCTCCTTCGTTTGCTAACACACACATCTCCATTCAGAAACACACTTTAACCTGCGTCTTCTTTCAACACTGTGCTGTTCCACAGGACCTGTAGTTACTCACATCAGCGTGCGAACAGAATACTGCAGTGCTACGTTGTAAAAGACACAGAAATGTACGCATATGTAAAGAAAGTAACCAGTATGGTGCTGTGCCTAACACTGAGTTGAGTTTTGTGCTCAGTGAACAAGGACCGGAGCTCCTACAAATCCGTAATTCTTGGAAGTTTCTAAAACGTCTTTCAAACATATCTAGGGTCAGTTCCTGCCTCAAAGTTCCAACTGCATAAATCCAGCATCCTCCCGAGGAAGCCCAAGAGGTTCAGCCAAAATAGGCTCTCTTAATCAGGAGCAGGTTTTGGCTTTCACACAAAATAAAAGGGGGAAGGGTGAAGGGGAAATGATCTAAGTAGCTTTTTTTCCCTAATTTCATTATCATTTTGGAGACAAAAATTTTGACGCTGAAAACTAGCTGCCACCCAAACCTTCCCATCATCCCAATTCCCTCGTAGCAGAAGCCAGGCGGTACCAGGAAAGAAAATGAACGGGTTTCCAACAGGTTCACACAGCGAGCTTCTCTTATCCCACCCGAGTTCGGAGCTAACAGAGGCGTGGTCCTCTGTCTCTTTACCAGCTGGTGCACAGTTGTCTAACTGGTTGTACTACGAAGGGTATTGCAAAGAGGGTGACTCTCCTCCTCCTTAGGCTAATGCTTTTGTTGTTAATTAATTGGATTTTTCACTATAGCATAGGTTAAAAAAAAATTCCTTCAGGTTAATTCTTGCTCAGACTGTTGTAACACAAAAAAATACACCTGTCCTCCGAGCCACCTCACAGCACAGGCACATAAAGCATCTCCCATTCATCAGAAACAGGAGCAATTGAGAGCGTTCTGCCCAGGGATCAAGGCTCACTGGGCATCCGTTCTTTTTTGGCATAAGATGAAGAATTGCTTCCTTTATCTCCAAGGTAGAGCCAGATCTCATCACG
>VZRQ01001827.1:1000952-1084029 GCA_013397975.1 Machaerirhynchus nigripectus | reverse complement strand
CGTGATTTATGCGTGAAGAAAGCGTGGGGTGGGGTGGGCACGGAGGGGAGAAGAGGGAATGGAGGTACTGCCACGGCAGGCAGTATATGCCATGCACAGGTGATGTACCGTAGGTGGGAGCTGCGAGCTAAACGGGAGCTGGTAAATATGTTAACATGGCTGTTAAAAACCCCTCTCCCCAGCACACTCGCGAACATATATGCACGTGCTGCCTTCTCCGTATGTGCAGGCTTAAACCCTGAATAGTGATGTCCTGCAGCACTGAACGGGACAACTCTCTCCCTTGTTCCCTCAGTCCATCCCACAGACCTTCCAAAGACACAGAAAACGATACTCCTGCAATACTTTTTTTTTTAAACAGAATAGCTTCCATACCTACAGAAACCATCCCTTTCCCTTCCGTATAGATCCCAATTAATTTCCGTGTCGAAGTAATTCCTACACCTATTGATCTCTGCCTGCAAATCGCTGTGAAGTACTGCGAGGCAGAAGTGCGTGTTCACACACGGAGGCAGCCCCCATGCATGTGTGGGAGCGGGAGCGCATGGGTCTGCATGCACAGGAGATGGTGGCGATGCAGGAGCCCCAGCGAGCGTTAATGCGCACATGCACTCGCTCCCAAGCACGCGTCTGGAAAGTTATAACACCGTGTTTTCTCAGAATATACGTGAGCTGGATAGCTGTATCCGTCATTGTGGAAAAAACATCCCAGACAACAGTTAAACCGAAGTGTGACAATGTTGAGCGTGTCTAAAATATTGGGCTTTAATTGCTGGATTTTTAGGATTTCATCTACCAAAATTCAAATTTAGCTTATTTCACTTACTGAGTCTGGGAGGCACAGTCAGATGCTGTTCTCTATTTAGCACTAATGTCACTACATCAGCTTCTCTGCCACACCATGGAGTTACTTCTAATTTATTTTTAATGTAAAACTGCCTGCAAGGGAGAAAAAAATTGGGTTAGGTCTTAGGTTGTTACTAAGGTCTTTGCTCTTTAATTACATCTAAATACATTATTAACACAAATATTCACGCATGCGTGCACGCTTATACAAATAAATGCATGCGTATATAGATATAGTTTCTGGAATACCCCTCAGTACAGACTCCTACATAATCATATCCTGTTGCTATGATATCATTGCAGTTCCCAGTACACCATTTATTTTAAGGAAAGCAAACAGCATTTCAAAGAAAATCTAGCTAGCTATCTACATCTGTATGCAATTTAAGGGAAGTGCCTTTTGGGGTCAAGAAGGTATCAGTGATAGTCCTGGGTTACAGACTAGAAAAGGAAAGTAATGATATGGTAATGACATTCAGAGAAGATACTAAACTGGGAAGAGTTGCAAGTACCAGCTGACACAGAAGCAGACCAAAGGATTAAGTAATGAAAATTAGCTTCAGCTTCAGAAAACGCATGCAGAGAAAAGAAGGCAAACTGTGCAACCATTAAAGAAGAGAAGTAAGAAGTGGAGTAGTAGAAAGCAGTGGACCTCACACTTGAGGAAAGGATCTCTGTGACATATGTCACTGCTGGTGACACCATGCCAAGGCACTGAGGAGCAGTGCAATGGCGTTTTGAGTAACACCTATGGGACTTAGGAGCCCCTGCCCTGGTCCCTGGAGTTCCTGAGGGTTCATCTCCGTGACGAAGAGAGTGTGTCATGAGCCTGTGGGCAGTTGCCAATCCACACGGCTGTTCCCCGTGCCCTTGGGAGATGGGGGTCCCCTGGTAAAACATGTCTGAGAGCTTCAACTGGGACTCCCTTTGGTGACAATGAAGAGAAAAGGGAACTTTGAGGGTGTGACTAAGATCATCCTAAAGCAGGAGCCTAAACTAGGTCAGACAAATCATGCTTCAGAAGTGTTTTAGAAGCTTATTTTCTTCCCACTGACAAGGCCTTTTTAGGGAAACTCCCTGTGCTAGGGAGCCCTGATGAGGAAAACCTTCCCAGCCCCCATCTTTCCCAGACACCCACCTGGAGGAGGAGCAGGCTGGCAGCAGAACTGTGCCGGTGCAGTCAGTGAGGGTCAGGCCATTTTCTCGTGCTCACACAGGGCAGTTGCTCACCACCATCAGTCACAGCCAAAGGCAGAGCCAGCTCTCTTCATGCCCAGCCCCACGAGCACTGTATGCTCCAGCTGATTGCAAATAACTTTTGACACATAGACAAAACCCCCTTAATATGTTCCCCGAGCATATAGACTTAGGGGTGAGTGGCCAGTCCACTGTAGACTCACACCCGTGTTTCCTCTGAATTAATTTTGTTACATAGAAGAGCCAGAAATTAAAACCCAAATTTTCAGGGCATGTCAGTTCCTAACACTGCTGTCTTTCAAATCAGGACCCTTTAAGTATATTTAGAAGTTGGGCTTTAAATCCTTCAACAAATTGTATGGTTTTGAAAATCATATCCCAGCATCCCTTGCCCTGCCATTTTGGCTGTTTTCACTTCAAGCTGTAAGGTAAATTATCTTGAAACAGAGAAGGAAAAAAGGACAAGTCCACAGCCATGAAAAGGCCAAAGAGAATGAGAGGGAAATAAAGGCACAAACTCTAGCCAGGCAATCAATGAAAATCAGAAGCAAAAATTAAGGGAAGAAGAACAGGTGAATCTCCATCTCTTTAAGTGCCCAAGTCAAGATGGGATGCTTTCATCCAAATGACACCTTTGTCTCTCCAGGGCACTGCCAACTCTGGCTCATTCAGCACTCCTTCGGAGTCACAGGATAACACTGCATCACACAGCATAGACATGCCCTGAAAGGCCCCTTTGACCTTGGCTTTTGAATCTACACAACTAAAAGGAAGAGCAGTTCCAAAGAATAACATGAATGGGGGACCAGGGAAGGGAGCTACAAGAAGGAGGTGAACAATGACCATAGATTTTAAAAGCTTCATCTGTGAGACTTGACTGAATGACAGCTAAGGAGGTGGAGAAGTGTGGTATTTTCAAAAGCTATAAGCCTCTAGAAAGGATTGATATCATTTGGAGTGATATGTAGTCCACTGTTTGGTGTATGCTGCATGTTGCTTCACTGTGAAGAAGGGTATGGTTCGTATAAAGTAATTATTAAGGTGACTCCTTTAATTCAAAGTCATGTCTTTAATTTAAAAGGGTAAAGATCATTTCAAAGTAATGAGACATATTAGTGGTTATTACAAAATAAGGTGGGTTGAGTAAGAGACACAAAACTGTGCTTTTTAAGCCTGTTCAGTCCTGCTGCAAGGTTACCCCAGCAGCTTGAGGTCCCTGTAGGTTGAAAGAAAAAGCATCTTCAGTCCAGCCGCTAATTTAGGTTCAACAGCAAGAGATTCAGTTGCATTTTGAAGAAGCACACAGTTCCGACCTGCTCCTGGGACTGCAATCAGGTTGATTCCGTGGCCAAAAAAAACTAAATGAAACCAAGAAGAAAACAGTTTGCCTATAAGAGCTGTCCCAGTGGCAACCATACTAAACTGAAGAGGCGTCTCTTTGAGAGAAGTACTGTGAAAGTCCCGTTACTAGGGATATTTAAAGCTTCAGTAAAAACAGCTCTAAAGTGAGCGACTTGCTTTCATTGGGAGATAGATCGGGTTTTCTCTCAATTCATATGTTCCACATATAGCGGTAGCCTCGCCTTTTGTTAGCCAACTTTCATGCTAGAGGGGAAAAAAGCCAATTTTATAAATAGTTTTTGGTATCCTCATTTGAATAGGCATTCCTGATAATCCCACCATGAGACCACTTGTATTTTCAATCTCCTTAGTAGCTTTGCAGCTCTGGTCTCGTTTGGCCTCACTTTCAGTCATCTGTGTCTTAGTGACACAAAAAAGTGCAATGCAACACTACAACCAAACTCCTTTTCTAAACGATTTAGACATAGTCATGAATCTCCTTGGAGGAGTACCCGTTTTTCAGTATAAGGATCACTCATGTCAATTTACCTTGGATTTCAGTTAATCCTGAATTATTAATATTAGAAAAGGAGAGCCTAGTTTATTTTGACCTAAAACTGAAATAAGAGGCTTTAAAGCCATGATTTTCAAAAGCCACAATGCCACTTACTCTTGCAGAGAAAGCTTCAGAAAACACCAGTCCAGGAATGCTCTAATTCATTCAGTGTCTTTAATGACTGCTGGGTTACTTATCCTGCACGATACTGAACTCACATGACATTAGCACCTGTTGCCATCAAGCTAGTCACAGAGATGCACACAGGTGCTCTGCATTTATTCCCCGTGATTTCCATTTTTCTTCCCATGCCTGCACAGCTGGGCTCACAGCACTGAAGACACCTGACTTTAAAATATCACACATAATAAGAAATGGCCTTCATAATTTCCCTGTTTTCATCATTTTAGAAAAAAAATGTGTTTTCTGTAAATTGTGTGGTTTGTACAGACTGGAATACCTGGGGATGAGCAAGGGTAGAATAATTTTAACATGCACAAAGAATGGTCTGTACAACCCCTGAGTCAATTTTAATCATTACTGAGCTTCAGAATCATCAAAAATGCAAACATAACAGTTAAATTGCAGCACAGCTTAGTGCTGAAACTGTAACTCTTCAATAAAATGAAATCTCATCTGCTTGTCTGTCAAAAAGAAAAATGTCATCACAGCAGTCAACCTATCAGCTATTATTCTCAGTGCAGTTGTAGTCTGCCATGGGGGAATGTGATACTTTACAAGCCAAACCAAATGTGAGACAGGATGACCCAGGAAGCCCCTTTCTCCTTCACCAGGGACTCTTCAATATGTGCCGTTGTACACAGTCCCTCCTGCTGTAGCACAGGCTCAGAAAAGCAAGCTTTGAATGAGAATCAGTGTCACCCAGGAGCTCAGCATGGGCCAATTTACCCTGCTTCTCATGCTGGCTCCACCCTTTACTCTAAGTCCTGCAGTGCCATGACAAGTTGCTGCCAGCATCCAGGCTCACCACCTCACAGTGCCAAGTGGGGCTGTCTGTGCTGTTCCGTGCTGCGGGGTGTGATGGGGCTGAGATGGAGACAAACTGAGGTGTGAGTCCTACACGCTGGCTGCAACATGGTTGGAGAGGAAGAGTCCACCCTCGGTTCTGTTTTACTCCCCTCCTGGCTTCTTCTGGAAATACACTGCCATTCCCCTGACACTGCAGGGCTGAATATGGGAGCTGCCCAGTGATACCAGTACAATGACATGACAGTATTATGGTGTGAGGCAGTTTCCTGAGCCTTCTTTGGACCACCTGGTCCTGCTCTGCACGAGCCCACAACGCCCCTCACTGATGCCAGAGTGGGGACGATAACCTGGATGCTTCAGCACTGGAAGGGAAAGTGGTCAGGGACAGGTTCATCCTCCTTCTGTGCTGTCCCCTCAGCTGACCAGACTCTTTCTTCTTTCCAGCAAAAGAGGTGACTTGAGCTGAAGCAGCCTGCATGAGGGAAGGTACATGGGGTACCCTGGACCCTGACAGGAATTGAATGAGAAGGAAAAAACCTGAAGAAGACTTTCCTATGCCTTTAACTGGCACTCCAGTGTCAGCTGTGGAGTGAAGTTTCCAGAGATGAAGAACATCCAACAGGCCAAATCTGCCTTAGCCTTCAGCCTTTCAGGAAAGGGCATTAAAAATTTCTAAGCATGGTCATGCTTCACTCACAGGCACATGGTGACCAGGCCACACATTGATCAGGATCACAGCAGCAAACTCCAAAACACAGACTGTTAAAAGATGTAGGAAGTATTTGTATTGGAGAAGTGGTGGAGTGCGCTGACAGGACCCTTTCACTTACCCACAGCTGCACGTGGGAGACTTAGAACAACACAGACCTACCAAGAATTAAATGAGCAGGAAAACTGGAAACATCCACTTGCCTTTAAGGCTCTAAAAAGACTCTCTCCTTGCCTTGACTTCATTGAATATAGCCACAAGATACCCCCTGAGAGGAAAGGGGAAAGTCCATATCCCTCAGTCTGCCAGGCAGACGTGGTACCTGCAGAGGATTGCTCCCTTGCAGTAGGATCCTCAACAAAACTCACTGCATCTAATTAAAGTGGAAGAGCTCTCCAGTCCAAAATGCAGAGCACAGGGCTTGGACATGGAATTGCTCATAGTTCAGTCTCACCACAGCTAAAATTTTGTTACACTTCCCTTTAATTAGAATGCTGTTACAGGTGGGAGACAGACCCATAGTGATTTTGATGCAATTCAGTATCAAACCTATATGAACTTCAGGTTGGGACTGAAACACTCTTACATGCTAAAAAAGTTTTCCATTTAATCCCTAAAATCATCAATAGCGGAGAATGGAAATTAATAGCTAAAATTCCCACAGATTATCATCCAGCAGCATCAGAGCTGTGTTTTGTGTGCATACATTAAAAGAGTTCTACATTACCGGATCCACACCATACCCAACCTTCTTAAGAGTGCCCTGGTTACAGCAATTATTATTTCTTTTCCAAGACCTCACTGTTAGCCAAAGGAATTCGCCCCAGAGGGCAGGAAACACAGATGGAATTTTATTAAGAGTCCAGGTCTGTGCAGGCAGGAATCCAAAATCTGCTGCCCCGTGCATGGAAACTGCATGACAGCAAAAGGCCCTATTTTAGCTCAGCTCTACAGGATACAGAGCTATGTTTCTAGACTGTGATTTTTCTGGAGGTTTAGGAGTTGCTCCAAGCATAATGGTGAATTTTATGTGTAAATCTGAGGGATTAGTTCCTTCCCCAAGCAATTCTGGTGGCAAGGAGAAACTTTCTGGAGAGGGGCAGCCTAATTTCTCAAAGCGCTAGCTGACACTAGTTTCTCTTTCTCACTAGCTGACAGAACTGTTTTATATAACAAAGTGCCATATCCCATGCACACCCGGGACTTTGACATGCTGGAGAAGCCAGTCTTGTTTCTGACCTGCTGCACCCTTTCTTTGCCCTACCACCCGCATGCACAATTCACTCAGCTTGTCCCTGGTGTCGTTGCCACCCACAGCTGTCAGTCCCCTCTGTCCAGTAGCTGAGGCACAACCTGACACAAGTAGAGGCCAGAGAGGGTTTCTTAGCCTGCAGAAGGCAGCAGGAAGCAGCAAGAGAAGTGACGAGGACCCACAGTCAAGCACACAGAGACCTTTATGCCTGCTCTGGTAATGACACAGCAGATGCAGGGCTCAGTGGAGGTGGAAAGGTCTCCTTCAGCTCGAGGGAGAAAGGAGGAAAAAGGCATTCGTTTACTGCCTACATCAGAGAAGAAAAGCATGCTGACCTTGATGGTCTTCTCCTGTGTGTTCATCTCAGTGGGGTCAAGTTAAAATTTATTTTAATATTGTACGCTATAAAATTTGAAGGGTAATACTTCCTTGTTGCCCTAATTTATTCACCTAGAGAGGAGGAAAAAAAAGTTCATTCTCTGTTTGTTATGAAAGCTAAGCTCAAGTATGAACAGTGTTCCATAGTAAATGATGGAGAGTTTGACAATCTTATCTGTATCATATCATCATATATTGAAAGGTTCTATTGTTAAGAATACATACAAGAGAACACAATTTTATCTGCTCTGGGAAGTGTCATTCTGAGCTTTCTCATTTTAGAGTTCTTTTCAAGTCAGGGATCTGTGTTAGGTCTTTATAAAGTTAGAAAAGCAAATTATATATGTCAAGCTTTCTCAAAGTTAGTGACAGTTCAAAAATAACACTGGCATTGCCTGGGCTGCATCCAAAACAGCGTGGCCAGCAGGGCAAGAGAGGGGATTCTGCCCCTTTACTTTGCTCTCATGAAACCCCTCGTGGAGTGTTGAACCCAACTCTGGGGTCCTTAGCACAGGAGGGACACTGACCTGTTGGAACGAGTCCAGAGAGGGTCACTAATATGGTTGGAGGGATGGAACACCTCTCCTTCAAGGCAGGATGCGAGAGTTGGGATTGTTCAGCTTGGAGAAGAGAAAGCGTGAGGGTGACCTAATTGTGGCCTTCCAGTACCTGAAGGGAGCCTGCAAGAAAGATGGGGAGGGACTTTTAACAAGGGCAGGTAGTGACAGGACAATGGGGAGTGGCTTTAAACTGAATAGGTTTGCATTGGGTACTAGGAAGAAATTCTTTGCTATGCAGGTGGTGAGGCACTGGAAGGCATTGGCCAAAGAACTGGTGGATGCCCCATCCCTGGAAGCATTCAAGGCCAGGCTGGATGGGGCTTGTAGCAACTTGGTCTAGTAGATGTCTCTGTCCATGTCAGGAATTTGAAACTAGATGATCTTTAAGATCCCTTCCAATCCAAACCATTCTATGAGTCTGTTCAAGAACAGTACTGAGTTCTGTCTAAAACTTTTTATATCATTGATTTCCTTCTTAAGGCTAAAAGCTTAAAAGAAAAATAAAACAGGGAAAACAAAACACTGAGTCCTCAGGCAACACAAAACACAAAAATGCAACAACCCGACAGTGTCAGATAATCTCCATGTTGCACATGACACGGGCTAGGCCCTTCCCTGCTTAGCTGTCAGCCATTAACAAGGAATGTTAAAATGTTAAATGTTAAAATGGCATCATGGCCATTTTCATTCTTGCATTAAGCTCAGTAGTTACCAAGCCATGGCTTGAGGCATAGTGATGCCTTCAAGGTCTTCCAGCATTTCTTGCAACCCCTGGGAACTAACAGGCTAAAACTGAGCTCAACAGGGAGAGGAAAGCTGCTGAAACACAGAGCTCATTTAGTATTGTTGCTTGGAAGCCAGTGAAGGTTATTAGTTCTTAGATCTCTGGCAAAAGCTGCCTCCTTTGTATGTTTAGTCATCCAAGAAGTCAAAATGGTCTCCCAAAGGATGCTGAGCTACTTTGTCTGACTTAATTTTGATCATACTGTGCCCACTGAAAATGGGAATTTGCTGGATCTCCCTTTTTACCATCTTGTCAAACTCCTGCAGGCTCCCATTAGATCTTCTTCACACACAGTCCAACCTCACTGATCCAAAATTTGTCTCGTTATTTGCCTGGACATCAACAGGTCTTTTCTGTGTAAGCACACAGGTGTCACATCCCAGGAAAATTATAGGATGATTTTGTACTTTGAAAAATTATGTCATGCTCAGCATTAAAGCCCCATTCCTCTACACACAACAAGTTTAGGAAGCATTTATTTTATCTTCATTGACTTAAAACTGATCTTAAATCCTGTTTTCCTGACACTTCCTCCAACATTCTATTGTACATTAATTTCTGTCTTTCTTGCAGCAGAGGCGTAATCTACCTCTAATATCAAAGTTGTTAATGCTGGACATGTCATTTCACCTAATAGTGAGAATTTCACCACAGTTTCTACAAAGACATTATTAAAAGGCATAAGAGATGGTAAGTCTTTCTACCCTCTCCTGAAATGCTATTAAGTGGACAGAAATTCTACCTGGTAGTCACACTCTGCTTTTCAACCCCCAAAAGCAAAATTCAGTAACATTACTGAAGATTTAAAATTCTTTCATTATATCCAATGCAGTTGTGCATTTCTGTTAAGTCTGTCTAAGCATTCCAATCACAAACCCATCGGGGTTTTGTTTGATTTGTTGTGGGTTTTTGCTTGCTTTGGTTTGTTTTTTGGGGTTTGTTTTTGTTTTTTTGTTTGTTTTGATTCACTGGAAATGTTTGGATCTGCTGTGGATGCTCTCTTTCTAAGATCCTTCTTCCATCTTCCTAGGAGGTAAATCCACAGAAGGATAAAAGTTAGAAGTCCTCAGACTATCCAAAAGATGCCTTGATAAACATTAGTTTACAAGTGGATTTCAAATTTGGATGCAGAAACACTTGCTTTCAGTTTTTCAAATTTCTTTGCAACATCCTAATGAATCCAATTCCCTTACACTATTGTTGACTTTAGGCACACTTTGTTTTCTCCTCATTCATCCCACTCAAGGACCTAATAGACTCTGCTGCTTTCTTCTGGTCCTGGTGTTCAATTGCTCTTAAGTAAAGATTAAAGTAAGTCAACATTATCTCCTGAAATAAATGGATATTTTCATAGACTTCAGGAAACAGTTCTTTAACGGGAACATGTATAAAGCTGAGCAACAACAACCTTTTCTCAATGTATGCACACTTATGCCCTGGCAACAGCACTACCTGGTTTTCTAAGGCTTAGCCCAGAGTTCATATTATTTAAAAGCTATAAACGTTCACTGCAGTGTTTAGAAAGCACTCACTCCTTTCTTTTACAATTTCAAATAGTTCCATATCTGTTTTTCACAGTAGCTATATATTTACTGCTCCTAACGTGCTTTGGGACCTTGATCAATTTACTTCAGTTTCTCAATTACCACATTCCTAAAGGAGAAAACAAAATCCTCACTGATCTTTATTCAAGTCCCTTTGAAATACATCATAGTTCATCTTTGTTATTAGTCACTGCCAAACATATCCACGGTTAAGTTAATTAACATTACTACATCTGATGAAGACACTTTTTGAAATGTCTCAAATCTGATTCTTTTGAAGTCATATGCGGAAAAATTCTTATTCTCTGACCCTGTGGTGCACAGTATCCCCAAATCTACCCCATGTTCTCAAAATTTCCCCTCTACTGTACTTTTCATAAACTCTCCATGATACAAGCACCTCCTTGAACCTGCATGGGTCCCTCATTTGACTCCTGCAACCCCGAATAATTTCTTTTGGCCTATCCATAAGGGAAAAACCAGAACTTGTCATGGCTGTTTCAGAATTAAGTGTCTGTTGATTAGTCAGACATTCTCTACCTCAGAAAGCATCAGAGCTGAAAACTCCTGGAGGCAGGAAGAGTGTCTGGGAGAAGCATCTTTGCTGTTTCTTTATTGCTTCTCTCCATCCCTAGTTTTGGCTCCAGAATAAAAAGAGTGAACTAGATGGATGTTTGGTCTACCCAAAAATGATCATTCTCAAGCTGCTAAAGGGACTGAGTAATACTTGAGTTTCCCTGCCCCTCCTTCACTAATTTGAATCTTTCTCTGACATCTACCCAGAGATTATATTTATGAAACTCTTGGAGGGTGAGCTATCTTTGTGACTGCTGCCTCATTGTCAGACATGGGTGGGATGAGATAGTGAGTTGAAGTTTCCTCATGACAGGGACAGACTGACATTCTGAGTCAGCAGAATCACCAGCATGTTGGGTAGGTTTCTTTGCTAATGTAGTACACTTTTAATATCAGTTGCTCCACGAATGAGTTTCCAAAACAATGAATAGCGTTTCAGACCCATCAGAAGCTACTCCCACAGCAGCTGCCTGCAAACATATTCCTCCTGCAATTTCTGGACTTCCCAGCTGTTACTGGGCAGCAATATTTAACCCAATACTGTGGAGTAGGGCTCATTCAGACAATGATGTGTGTGATGCCTGTGGTAGCAAAGAACTGCTCTGAGCTGCAGCACTGTTAGTGCTATAAACACCCTTCCAGGCTTTCCTACTCAGCAGGAAGCAGTCTCACAGCCATGCAAGTAAATTACAGGCTTATCATTCCTCATTCAAGCATCAGCACAGTCATTCAGCAGAATCCCCATGTCCCTACAGCAAGACCATAGAAATACAGTGGTTTGAACTGTACTATGTATTTGTGCTTCACCTTTTTTATTGCCCCTGCTCTGTAACTTTGCTTCATGGTTATTCAACAGGTGCCCTTTGAATAAGGAGCATGTGGCACAGAGATGACTGGCAGACAAGGCAGTAGAAAAGAGCAGTCTAGGAAACAGTTGTGCTTCTTATAAAGGGCAGCTAACTGATTCATCAGTGCCCTCCCCAGCAAACCATGCCATATAAATGTTATTTTGAAATTAGCCTTGTGGAATAAGGACGATTAGTTGGCATGCTTGAAGTGTGAATACCTAATGTCCTCTCTCCCTAAAGGAAAATAGGTTGGGTTTTTTTTCCCCTCCAACTTCATGGTGCATGGCTTCAACTCAATTTATGATGTGTGCCCCAAGGCCATTTTTCAGTCAATTCTAGTTTAAAAGAATTAGCAGGATTTTCATTCTCCAGCATTGGACTGGTAGTCTGACTCTGACTCTCACCCAGTGCTGGAGGAAGAGGGTTAAAAAAATTGGGTTGCAATCCGGCATAATAAGATACTGCAATAGGAGGAGATAGGAACCAGGGTTGCCTCCTTTTGTAGGTCTTGCAAGGAAAAACAGCAAATCTGCCAGGCTACAGATTGCTGTGTTAGCATGCAGTGAGGTTGGAAGAGCATATGGCAGGAGTGGCTGCCTGGCTGAAGTGCACCTATTGCCAGCCCTGTCATTCAGGGCTGTGGAGACAAGATAAAGCTTTATTTTAGTGCCCCGACAGCTGACAGGAACTTGCCATATTGCAGAAGCTGCTGAATCTCAGTCAGGGGAAGAAGGGGAAGGGGAGAGAAATCAAAAGCAATCCCATACATGGTGCATACTTGTCTAATCTCTGGGGGACAAGAGACAGCATGAGGTCTCTCATGTATTCTGTGTGCACAGCGCCTAGCACCGAGGGGTGCTAACAAGTGCAAGAAGGACACAGCACAAAAAGTTGCCAGAAGAATCTGGACTGAACTTTATTTCATGTTATATCCTCGTTTCAAAAGACATGGGGAATCTAGTGCTGTTTGGTATGGGTAAAACTGCTCTGAGATTTCCCTGCAGCTGCTCAAAATGGAGAAGAATCTGAGCTGGCAGGATCTTCTTTGCAGTGTTCCTGGTAAGTGTAGAGTTCATTCCCACAGCTCCAGAGATGGGAGATGGGGTGGAAGAAGAGGGTTTTTCCTTTGGGGAAAAACTTGATTCTTCCTGAAAAATCAGTAACAGTTATTGGGCTGGAAACATAAACACTGCAGTGTTCTAATTAAAATTTTCTGCAGATTGCAGATACTTTCTGCTAGTGCATTTAGGAAAAAAAGAAAAAAAAAGACTAAAGAAAAAAGAAAGTCCCATAGAACAGTTCTGCCTAAGTTTTTGAGCTCATCTGTCCCTCTGTTTAGTTTTAGTCCCACGATTTGGACACAGTCCCTCTACTGAGTATTCCAACAACAGCTCCCACTGCCTTTACTGTTTATTCCAGGTAGTTCATCACATAATAGGTTTTAGGCTGGGGGCACTGCTGTATCACTTCCATTCCCAGCAAACATGCAGCCTTTTTCCCCACCAAACTTAGTGGAAGTGTCTCTGCTACAGTGTTCTGCATCTTATCAGATTACACTTATGGGCTGCTGGTCCCTTGAGGCAGGAGACCTCCTTTAGACAACATTAGATACAGTGCTGGTGTGAGACAGATGTGCCAGCTCCTTTCATGTGTTAACACGAGTGCAAATAAAAAGGCAAATCTGACCGGGATTTCAGTGGCAGTTGGGACTAAATGCTAGATTCAGATCCAATGAGGAAGGCATTTTAGTCAGATTTATGTGCCTCTCTTGGAACATAATGTCCTTAAAAACAGAATCTGGATTCACTTCTCATTGACATGCTGTGTCAATGACACATCTTCTTAATGTGCCATTGGTGCCTGATTGTTCCTCATGTTTCCTCTGGCTCCACACAATAAAACACCTTTTGAACAAGCACATGTCTTGGAAGCTGAATAAACTCAGTCTGTGCTTGAAACATTTAAGAAGTGTAGGGAAGAAAGCAAAAGAAATCTGCCAGCATGGTTGGAAAAGAAGCTTATCTTGCCTTGGCTGGGTTCACTTTGGTTTTCCTCTCCAGCTTCTTTCCATCATTTGCTGCACCAATGTATCCCTGAGGATGCTGACCCCAGAACAATATGCTGCAAAGATGATTACAGTCTAAAAAGGGAAAGAAAACCCTGTCAGTATGGTTGTTATGGGTTTTAGCTTTTCACATTTAATCCTTTAATTGGTCTTTCTGGCAAGAAGAATTCGATACTTGGCTCTACTGCTGCATGGATGAGCCCTATTGCAAATCCCATTGGGATAAAGTTACAGTCATTTGGCAGTACGAAGATCCATAGCAACCTCTCAAAAGCCTACCCAGACGGTTCCTTGTTGACATCACAGTTTCTGTGTGACGTCATAAAGCCTCCTAGAAAACAAAACGAAACAAAAAAAAGCAGCAGGACCTCTGGATATTTGATGAGATTGAGGCTAGCCCTTACTCCACTACTGTACGTATCAAGAGTTATGTCAAAGGAGAGTTTGGGTCTTGTCAGAACACTGATGAAGACAAAATACAGAATAAGAAGGTTGAACAGGCTATATGCACAGTAAAAAAACATACTGTAAAGATGTCGATCCTGCTGGACCAGAGGGTGTGAGAACATTACACTGAGTCTTTTGGGCAGACCTAGATGAGGGCTAAGCCATGTGAGCAACAGACTCTTAGGATGAGACAGTTTTGTCGTATAGAAGTATACGAGTAAGTTGCCTAGGAACTTCCCAACTAAACATCTCAGTGAAATTTAATCTCCCATGTCCCAGGCCAAGAGTGATAGCTGCTTCCTTGCATTCCAAATGAGAAGCCCTTGAGGTATGAAAGAGCAAAACAACTTCATCTAGAATAAAATGAAACGTGGGAGCTCTGATTCACAGCCCTATTCATTAATGACTGGTAACTTTCTTCCCCAAGAGAATGGGAAGGATTCAAATCATTTCAGTGGGTACAGTCCATGATAGGAGTGTGATTTCTTCTGAGTTATGAAGTTCCTGAATACAAACCTAAAGGCTTGGCCCTAAAAGCCCTCCTCAAGTCAGTCAATTTGTGCTGATGTAACTAATGAGACGTCTGGACCCATTGTCATGAAAAGAGAGCAGATTAATACCTATGAAGCTAAAAATAAAAGTGTCACCTCTGAGGCTGGGCCCATAGTGCTTAGTGCAAGGGGTGGGGTAGGATTGGCAGAGCTGTGCGTCCATCGTGGATGTCACCATGGCACACCCACGCCAACATCTCCACGGAGACATAGCACATTTCTAGCTCCTGCATCACCAACTTGTTGCCAAGGAAACAAGAGGATGCAAAATAAAAAAAAAATAAAAGAAAAAAAAGAAAAAAAAAATCTCAATGACATTCAATTTTGAGACAGTCAAGAAACCCCTGAAAGAGATTCTAAAGTGCCTGAGAAGGAAATGGAAATTGGGCTTCTAATTACAGATTCAACCAACTCCTTTTTATTCCCCAGTTATTCTGTCTGCTCACGTCACTGTCTTCTTGCCATTCTCTGTCTACAGAGGTACGAATGCCAGACATCAGTGAAAAGAGAATCAGAAAGAGCTTTCCTGGAGTGAAAGAGAGGAGGGAGGGAGAGCGGGGGAGAAGGTTACTCAGTACAAGCAATAGTGGAGATTCCATAACTCAGAGGAAGGTGGTGGACAGAAGCTGCAGAAAGGAAAATGTATGTAAGAAAGGCAGAGTAGGAGAGAAGGTTTCTGTGAGAAGGGAATATGTGCAGTAGTAGGTGTACACTTATATCTATACCAAATGCA
The DNA here is from genome assembly GCA_013397975.1 of Machaerirhynchus nigripectus. NCBI lineage: Eukaryota > Metazoa > Chordata > Aves > Passeriformes > Dicruridae > Machaerirhynchus > Machaerirhynchus nigripectus. The sequence continues at coordinate 1,068,652 of VZRQ01001827.1, read as the reverse complement.
TGTGTATTTCTATACATACAGCTGAGAAGGTACATGTGCATACAAAGGTGTACCAAAATCTATATTGGTTAAATAAAAACCTGAGCTGTGCACCCCCCCAAAAATCATTAAGTTGACATAAAAATCAAGCAAATAAACAAGAAAGAATGTGTCTTTTCATTTTGTTTCTTTTCATCCATTACAGCACTACATTTACAAGCTTTTTCCACAACCAGAAAAGCTACAAATCTGCATCCTTTTTTAAGTGACAGCCAGCACTTTCATGCAACCACCTGACTCTAGGAGCTGTGGCTTTGCAAAAAAGGAGAAAATGTAAGAAGAGTCACAAGAAGGTGCTGTCAGGTGGCAAACCTGGCAGTGCACATAAACATGAGAGCACAAGAGAAGCAGCAAAGTGTATGACAGTACGAAGGGGTGGATGTGTTGGGTGTTACTGTGCAGAGACACACGGCCACCAAGACAAGATGTGCAGGTGTTGTCTAAGCATAGCAGAGCCACATTCCATGGCCACTGAAACCTACATGGTCCCGAATTACACAGCCTAGCTCTCTTGGAGAATGAGCACAGAGAGGGGTAACTGTTTGAGTAGATGTCTGCATATCATCTAACTTGAGCATGAGAGACAGGGAAAGTTTCATCATGTGATAGCACAAAGTGGCACAGATGTTTAATGGCTACCCTGAACGGCTGCAGGATGGCTTCCGTTTGAGTTAGTGCTGAAACAGATGAAAAGAGCTCTGTCTTCACTTCCTTCTCTTCAGTATTCAGTCTTACCTTTCTTCATGCCTTGAGCCTGTCATCAAACTTGCAGCCAGAAGTGAGATTGCTGTAGACCAAGAAGGAAAACTTATGGAGAGATGTTAACCATAGCTGAATTGCAGTGAGGGTCCTACAGATTAACACGGAGGGATCTCAGTTAATAACAAGGAGTTCATGGATTTATGGCTGTTGATAGTAAAAGGCTGCCAGCAGTAAGGTTTGGACTCCATCCCAGGCAGACAAGAACCATTGCTGACCAATTGTGTATATCCTTTGTGCCCCCTACCACCTTCTTCCTGCCTCTTGCACAGGTCCTTGCTGGACTGAAAGGTCTCTATCCACTTCAAGGCAGATTTTCTTCCCCCTTGCTAGAAGCAGATGTGAAGGATGCCAAGTGCTTCTCCACAAACCTGTGTGGTGACAGTCCTGGCAGTCCAACAGCTTTGTCTAAGGTTGCCATCACATGGAAGTGGTGGGCACATGAATCACAATTGTGGAGAACAGCAGCCTACATGCAGATGCTGCATTCGGATTAGCAGAAGCAAGTCCTGACCACTCAGCTCTCCCCTCCTTACTATGTGAGGTAGTTTGGAGTATCCACTCCCCTTGCGGATGGTAAGCAGGAGAGGACAGGGAGACCTCCTCTTACACGTATGCATGCGGTATAAAACCACAGCAACACAAGCAGCCTCCATCACCTAAATGATGAAGCCACAGTCAGAATAAACCTTTTTAAGCATTTATCAGTGGTCCACTTCAACTTTATTCCTGAGTAAGGTGGCAATAGATAAAGTGACTAAACTACAGGACACAGAAAGTGGGCTCTGCTTTGTGTGTCCCAGTGCCACACTGCCTCACAGACTCAACCCGTGTCCATGGAAGCAGAACACAACGTGGGTGCATCCAAAGGGGCCATATGCCCCCAGCAGAGCTGTACAGGTGTCTGGTGCTGAGAGCTGGCCCTGACTCAGATATAGGGAAGCAGAGGCATTGCTGTCAAGATGCAGGAGAAGTCCAAGTGAAGGAGAAGACAGTAGAAGTCCATTTTTTCTCATCAGCACATCTTAATTCCCGATCATCATTTTTCTCTAGCATATCCAAAATGTTGCCTCTTTTCAACAAAGATAAATACACCATTCGCATGACTACTTCCTGTATTAAAAAAAAAAAAAAAAAGCTTTTATCAGGGAGTTTAGATTCATAAATTACTTATGAAAACGGATATAATGCATTCTGTTTAAAAATGCACATATATATCACAACTCCCAGCTTCTGAATCACCACTACATGTTCATGTTTCCTGGAAGGAAAGATGTTTTTTGGTAACTTACTGTTTTGAATGAATTTATCATGAAATACCCAAGAAGTGATATTAAAATTTGCTTTGGGCAAAATGCAAGTGCTGATAATTTTGGTTTTTTTCTGTTTACTCCAAGTGCTGTTCATCAATGAAATGAACATTTATTCCAACTGACTTTTTTTCAGGCAGAATTTTATCATTCCTATTTCCCTAGATACAGCTTTGCCTCTTCAACAAATATCTTAATAGGAACTTCTAAATTTGCTTTGAGTGAAAAAGTATAAGATGCTCTAGGAAATTCAGAATTTCGGAAAAACGTTTCTAAAACTCTGACAGTGGTTTCCTTTGTAAACAAAATTGCAAGAGTGTTACATGGTATGACTTTCTTAAATGTTTAATGCACAGTATAGGCTCTCTTGCTCACGTGCATACACACGAGTACATTCTCTAACGCTCTGCATGCCCACAACGCATAGACACCATCATCTCCCCCTCTAAACACACACAGACCTTCTCTTTAGCATAAGGACAGCTACACACACACCTGCACAATGAAATCATTCTGACACAGAGGCCCTGCAAACACAATTTTATCTCTCTCCAGTACACAGTCATTCCTTTTTTCTAACACAATGTAATCTCCCTCTTGCTCTTTCTTTCATACACACAGACACAAAAACAGACACATACAGTGTAATCTTATCTCTCTGAGATTCAACTACAGTATCTACATTATTTTCAAAACTGCATAAACACTTTCTGCCTGACATTTCCATTTGTAGACTCCATCATTCACAATTACACCACTGATTGCAGAGATGGGAGGATGTGGAGGGAAGTCCTTGATCACGTAAACGCCTGTCTCTTAGGTAAAGAGGCCTTTTCTGGCAAGATTTTATTTTACAAGCCAGGAGACATTATAAGCAATGTTTTCACTTTGGATGTAGCATTAGTTACACAGTGCCTCTTGTTATGATATTACACCACCAACAAATAGTAAGAGACTTAAACAGCTTGATTAAAAAAAAACTGCTAGATCATAAAAAAGATTTTTTTTCTGTATTGTTATCATTGTCAAACACTTCATTGATACATTCCACAATATGTGCTGCAAGCAAATTACAATATGCAGTTACACCGATATTTCCTGTGACATATAATATGCTGTGGGCCCTGAGATTTCAAAAGAAAAAAAGAAAAGATGTATAGAGGAGGTTCCACCTCCACTTAAGCTATTATTTCTGCAACAAAAGTCTGTGCTTAAATCACTTGTATTAGGAGGATTGTTCTAATGGGAATATTAAAATGAATGTCTGACTCTGCAAGCTTCTCTACACGATGGAGATTGCCAACAGTAAGAATTAGAGGATGCAACACAGAGCACTTCTCTTGCATGCCACAGATTCAGAGCCAGAGTAAGTGGCTGGCAATTTTGGGGGGACCTCTGCAAAACTGAATTTCATATCCTCCTTTGACTTCTCCACATTACCTCATAACAGAGACAAATATTAAAATGAAAATGTAGTGGGGGATTTGATCAGGGGTATTACATAGCAGGTAAACGATAATTTTTTCACAGGGTCATGTTGGGCTACAGGAGTTTTTATTACCTCCATAGAGAAGGAAAAACTGCACGGGAAAGACTTTTCTTTAAACAAATACCAGTAAACCAGCTTCAGAGGTATTGTCTTAGTCCTAAACAAGCACCTTAACTGAACAAAACTAGGGTCCCTAACAGAGAGTAACTTGCTACAATTCCTGGAAAAATGTTACTTCTACATCATGAGGGGAATTTTGCATAAGAATTTGGACCGAAGAATCAATATGGCTTTAAGACCATTTTCTTGGAAGACAGGAGAAAGGAAATACCTTTGTGGAGCTTACAAAAAAAACCTGATGCACTGAAGGACTGGAAAAGCAAAAGCAGTTCTCCTGCTACCAGAGGGGACTAAAAGAAAGGTTTTCCTTTAATGGCCTATGATACTGTTTTGATTAACCATACCTTGCTTTGAGAATACTGACTGCCTGTATCAGCACAGGTCCACACAGCTCCAAACAGAAGGAATGCTGAGCCAAGACCAATTGGGATCACAGGCAGAGGGATGTAGGCAAAGAACAGGATAGACACATGATCCCATTTCAGGAGCATCTCGGGGGGTTTGAGGGTGGAAGTGTGGTACCCCTGGCTATGACACCTATAGACAGCACAGGTGCATTGTAAGCAGCACTGAAGAAGTCACAGGAAACTCCCAAGCCCAGCAGTGTTTTAGTCCTTTTTAGGGTATAATTCCACTGGAAGTGTGAAGCAGTGGTTTTCTGACACTGCCAACCAGCCTTCAGCTACCACAAAAATACCTAAACCAAAGCACATGACCACTTTTGACAACACAGAAATTGACTCAAATCTACTGCAGGAAGCTCCTATCACCACAGACTTTGCAAAATCCATGCAGTTATAGTTAATGCCAGATTCTTTCTCTCCACAGAATCGATAGAGCGGGAGCAGATGCACTACAAACTTCTCCCACACACCACATACCCTAATGTGCCTCTTTCCCTCTTGCCCCCTTGGACAGATGCCAAGTGTTCACAATCCCGTCTGTAACTCTGTTCCCAGCACTGGCACCCTGTGTTGCACTAGAGGATGAAAGAGCATTTCACAAGCAGGACCCAATGTCACTCTACCCCTGAGGTAGACAAGCATCACTCAGCCCCTTTCTACAGTGAAAAACCCAATGCAGTTGCATGTAGCAACTGCAGATCGAATACAGCACATGAGTTTCCTGACTCCCTTCCTGGTATCTGTGATAGCCACCTCATAATCTTCTGCATGGAAAATATTCCCAAGAAAACAGACTGGGATACTAGTTCAGCTGCCCTAAGAAACTCCAGACTTTTTCCTCTTTCCTGAGAATTTCTTTGTGATATCAAATGCCATTAGATTAGATCCTGATGATTTTGAATGCTATTTAGATGTCTTTCCTTGAGAAAATTTTGTAGGCTTCACACTGCCCCATGAGGGCTGCTGACCTCAAAACCTTACTTCCTGGTTGTGAAACAGATTAATTTCTTAGAATCACCTTTGATCCACTCTCCAAGGACCTGTAGGGAAATGTCACCTGTGGGTTAGTCAGCTTATTTGGAAAATTGTCTGCTCAGCATCTACTCGTCATGGTGTCTTGCCACTGATTTGTTGTTAGGAACAAACCTGGGTTTTGGTGCCTTCCTGAACAAATAGATTTCCACAGGTCACTTTGTCAGTGGTGGTCACTTTGTCACAGCCATCTCCACCTCAGTCACCTCCTCACCTTGTTGTTGTTCCTCCAACCCTGAGCAGTGGTCCTGCTGTCAAACTCTCTAGGTAAAGCTCAGTGTGGACTTCTGCAGATCTTCCATTTTTATCTCTAATGAGATTGACCCATGGAGGCCACTCCACTGAGGATTCAGGAGAAAGCCACTAATCAAGCTGACAGAGACACAACACAAAGCTTCTTCCTCTCTCTTTCTGTCTTCCACAGTTTCCTCTTCCTTTCTTACTGTGTAATCAACCTAGTTATCTACCTTTCTGTCACAATAGTAGTTAAGTAGCTCTTCAATATTTCAGAAATAGAAAAAACCAGCATACTCTTTTCTTCTTTTCCTTCCCAGGCTGTAGGAGGAATTGTTCAATTAGTTTTTTAGATGGCATGATTTGTTTGCTTGTTTATAGGCATACATGTGAGTGGGTGTTTTGTAGATATATGTGCAGAGCTCACTGGGGGTGGGAGAGGCTGAAGAGCCAAGCTGTGTATTTATTACCGAGAGTGGAGAGATGCACAACCTTCCACAGCTGATGCCTTATGGACCTCCACAGGATAGCACAGCCCCTGTCAGCACTCTGTCTCCTGCTTTTAGCTCAGCCACACCAGCAAACCTGGGAAATCACCATGAAAGGGAGATATTTAGTGGGGGAAGAAAGAGGAAAGAGCAGCAATTATTTCAGTCTCAGCTACTTCAAGATTGCCTCTGTCTTAGATAAACAAGGTCTCTCCTGCTATTGCCTGAACATCTAAACATGAGGCAAATGCTGTGGAGGCCTTTTCTTAGGCCAGCTATTATGGACAGGTAGAAAAGGATACACAATGCAAACGATACAAAAGTTTCTTTTTGGGACTGAAGTGGCAGTGCAGTGAAACACTGTGCAGATCTTTGCAGAAATGTTGACATTTCTAGTGCTACGAGACATGACAGCTGAAATTTCCTGGACAGTGTACTTCTCAAAAAAATTATTTTTACCAAACCTCTCTAAAAAATGTTTGTGCCATAAAGTACAAATACCCTAAAATATTTTGCTTTCATCGATGACAGATACTCCACTGGCTCCTAACAACCACATTTACTGGAACAGCTTTCATCTTTTTAACAGTTCTTCCTTTCTCCATGTACCATATGTTTTGTGCAGATCCTACAAACAGAGAGAGTCGGAGGCAATACCAAGGGTCTTCTGCCATTTTTGAAGCTAAGTATTACTCAAGGGATAAAACAGCATTGAACATCATGTCAGGAGTTTCACAGTGAAAGGACATGGCAGAAGAATGTATTTAAGTTGGGACAAGATATTTCCAGCATTGCATTCACTGGAACAGTGTTACCTCTATCCAGATTGCATGGCCATTTGGGGACTTCACATAATGCTAGAATGACTGTTTGCAGATTTTAAAGTAAACAGTATGAAAGAAAAAAAAGTATCTTTGTTGACTCCAAGGCAGTCTCTGTCTAAGTTTGTCCAACTGAATACCAGTCTTTCAGCAATTTCCAACAAATTTATCTGTTGCGTTCATAGCAGTAGAGTAGTAGAGTCCTTGTGTGTGAGTAAAGCCCTTCCTCACATATGTGTACATGGAGCTGGGACAGAGAGGAAATGTGAGAGTGAGATACTGGGTACAGGAAGAACGTTTCATTCCTGCAGTGCTTATTTTGCAAAAGTCTGGAAAAAAGAAGAAAGACACTAGAATTGCTGACCCAGCTGGATTCACATTCTAGGTGACTGTGAGACAAAAAGACTTTATTTGTAAAACAACAGCTGATGAGGAACTGGTTGGATAGTCCCATCCACAGGGTAGTAGCCAACTACTAGCACAAGCACAATGTCCAGATGGAGATCAGTGACAAGTGGTGTCCCTCAGGGGCCTGTTCTGGGACCAGTACTGTATAATGTCTTCATCAATACAATCAGGGGATCAAGTGCACCCTCAGCAAGTGTGCAGCAAGCTGAGTGGTGTGGTTGACATGCCTGAAGGATGGGATGGCATCCAGAGGGACCAGGACAAGCTTGAGAAGTGGGCCTACATAAACCTCAGGAGGTTCAACAAAGACATGTACAACATCCAGCACCTGGGTCGGAGCAACCCAGTATCAGTACAGGTTGGGGAATGAAGGGATTGAGAGCAACCCTGCCGAGAAGGAGGAAGTGGTGAATCACAGGCTGGACCTGAGCCAGCACTGTGTGCTTTCAGCCCAGAGAGCCAAGAACATCCCGGGCTGCTTCAAAAGCAGCATGACCAGCAGATCAAGGGAGGTGATTCTACCTCCGTGATCTGTTCTCATGAGACCCCACCAGGAGTTCTGCATCCAGGTATGGGGTCCTCAGTGCAGGAAAAACATGGACCCGATGCAGCAGTCCAGAGGATGGTCTCAAAAACAATTCAAGGCAGAAATACTTCTCCTGTGAGGAAAGACTGAGAAAGTTGGGGTTGTTCATTCTGGAGAAGAGAAGGCTTCCTGAACAAATAGTAGGGAAGACCTTAAAGAGGCTTTTCAGTTCCTAAAGAGGGCTTATAAGAAAATGGGGACAGACTTTTTAGTAGGGCCTGTTGTGACAGGACAAGGGGTAATGGTTTTAAACTACAAGAGGGTAGACTACACACAAGGAAGAAATTTTTCACAGCGAGGGTCGTGAAATAGTGGAACAGGTTGCCCAGAGAGGCAGTAGATGCCTTATCCCTGGAAATATTCAAGGTTCAGGGTGAGTTCAGGGTCAACTCATATTCAGGTTCAGGGTGAACTGGGTTCTGAGTAGACTGATCTAGTTGAAGATGTCCCTGCTGATTGCACTAAATGACCTTTAAAGGTCCTTTCCAACATGAACTATTCTATGATTCCATGACTCTATAATTGAGGGAGTCCTGAATCTCAGAAAGAAGGGAAGAAAATAAGCACTTCATCGGCAGTACAGTTACAATGAACCATCCTGAACAGTCTTTATAGCAGCTCAGCATTGGGACGTCAATAAAAGTCATTGCACTTCTCTGTGAGATTGGTTTAAAAAACATGCCATTCAAAAAAAACCCTAACTAAACCAACCAACCAAAAAACGCCTCATGTAATATGGATTTTTTTTTTTATTTTCTCTCTGGGTTTTGAATCCTCAGATTTCCTCTGGTCCAATTTTTCAGTATTGCCTGCAACCGTGAGGATGAAAAGCACACATTTACAAAAATGAGACCTTTTATTATCGTGTATTTCCATGAATCCAGTGTCTGGGGATTTTAAAGAACACCGGAGGAATCACTCAATACCCAGTGGTGACACTTGCTGTTCCCAGCACAGGTCTGTTACGGTCTTTGTGGTAACATGTCAGTACACTTCCCTTTCCATATGCCATGACCTTTCCTTAAAGTTACGGATTTGTGGAACTGCTGAGCTGCTGCTCTGCAATGTGTATGCAACACTTGAGCTGAAACCATGAAAAGTTTTCTTCTACAAAGTAGACCAGAAGTGATAGAAAGGCAGCAATAGTTGTAGCCAGTACTTATTTCAAATACAGACATTTATTCCAGCACTGAACGGAATATATCCCATATTTCGCATGCCAGAGGGGCTCTACTAGCCTTTTGCAAGGAGAGTAACACTCCCTTGGGGAGAAGGCTCCCTCCCTCACTTTCTGGGTCCCTTTGTTCTGCTTCACCAAGAGAAAAGGCTGCATCTTTCACCAGACAGTCAAGCCTGCAAATCCCTTGGCAGACAGCAGCCAGATTTCTCTGTTAGCTGGTTCTTACGTGACCAATGCACATAGTACAAACAAATGATGATGCAAATGCTAAAGATGGCAAGACATTACAGTGTAAACAAAAGCTCTTACAGGATCCTGACAGCTCCACCACTTAGATCACTGCACACTGAAAGCAGGAGTGAGATCAGAGTGACTCTGTCCCATCTCACTTGGACTCACAGGTAAGATGGTTCATGCATACATTAGAGCATCTCCTCTGAGTACCCAGTACTTCCACAGAGACCAAAATGTTGGGAAAACTTAAGGCTCTGCAATCCTGACAGCATTACCAATAGTCACATGGAAATTTGAGCATCCTGCAGCAGAAGCAAACAACATTACACCATGAGGCAGTGGGTGTCTTGAAGAGCATGTCTGTCCAGCTCCCTGCTCATTCTCCAGGGGAGGCAGAAAACCAGAAGCCAGACAATCACCAGCTCGGTGGAGCAGTGCACGCACCCCCCACTCCCCTTCTCCTCCCCAGGCAGCAAGCAAAGGAAGGTGAGTGCTAGGAAGAAGGCAGGCTGGCTCCCTGATGTGAGAGTCCTGCTCACAAAACTCAATTAAGTGGATTACAGATGAGCTCATTCCCAGCGGTGGGTCACATTCCATTAGAGGCAGGCTCGATGCCAGGCGGACTCAGCGCTGCTCGGATGGCAGCAAGACCCACCCCACCACTTACCGTCTCTGCCTCTGATCTCACCACACCTTGCAGGATTTCTTGCCCTGTGCCCCACGCTGCATGGCAGGCTCATTGCTCATGCCTGCTCATCCTCTCAGTGAGGTAATCAGGGCCAGTGTTAGGTCATGGAGAGATACAGGGATGGCCAAGCTCTCTGAAACACTGCAGTCTGGGGCAGCAACGTGGAAGGAAAAGCATAGAGGGAGAAAGAGGCAAGGTGGAGGAAGACGAGCACAAAGAGAGGTTCCCTGGAAAACAATGGCAGAGTTCAGGGAAGGATGGAAACAGTCAGCCCCATAAACTGGATTAGAGGTATTTTACGTGAAAGTGAGAACAATCAGAGCTCTCAGCTCACTAATCCCAAAGGCTTTTTCACAGCATAGGTATAAGATTACAGCATCGTCTGCTGTATGAATGTATATACACCACCTACAGTCACTGCACTCGGCACTCAAAAATGTGTGTGTGCGCTTGTACGTAGGGAACAAAGAGTGTGTCTAGGGTATATTTGTATGTGGGAATGACTGTGTTTGGAAGAGGATATGGGGGGGAGCAGAGAAGGTGAATGAATCTGTGAAGGGTGAGCATGTGTGGGTGTGAGGGCAGGAGAAAGCTGGATGAATGAGTGTGTGGGTGGGTAATACATGGGCTAGAGCAAGTCAAATGTTTTAAGTACCTGCAGGCATTTTGCCAGATCTGAGACCTATTTTGACTTGCTTTGTGCATCCCACTTTGCTTTTCTCTGTTTGCAAACGTTCCTGGCAGCTCAGCTTAATTTGTACAAATAGCAACCGACCAAGAGCGAGCCAAATCTGTTGTGAAATAGGTTGAAGAAGACACAGGTTTTTGTGCAGATCCAAGCAGCAGGGGCTTTGTACCATCTGGAACCTGTGTACCAAGTCCCAGGGAAAGGCCTACAAGGGAGATCAATCTAGTTACCTCCCCACCATTTGCCATTCCACGTGAGGAAGGAATGCTTCAGACTAGTTGCAAAGTGAGACATGCTGTCTGGACAATGATCCTCACAGGGCATGGGACCCACACAGCACAGGCATCTGCCATCCTGGCACAGGACACCTCAGTATCCACAGCCTCAGAGAGAGCTTTCTGCTTTAGCTCAGAAGGACTGAGAGGAAGACAGCAGCCTTATGTTTCGTTCCCTTGTGTGTGACAAGTGAACTCAGTTTGGCAGTGTGAGGCAGCAGGCTTCCTATTTGTTTTACCACCAGTTTACTGGGCAAATTTGGACAACGTCCCTTGCCTTTTCCACATATCTGTTTCCTAAGACATAAAAAGCCATCAGTAACAACACAGACATGAGATCTCTTGATGAAAAGCACTATGTAAGACTCACGGGATATTATTCTCCTGCACTAGCTGAGGGCAATTGTCAAATTTCCTTTGCATTCATTGGCAGCAGTACTCAAACCTTAAGCCCTGAAGAAGCCCAAGCCTGGACTGCAGGAGCTCCAACTCTAGGCTCTCCTGTTTTGCTGCTCCCTTTGGCAAATCATAACCCAGGTTCTGGCTGTCTATCTCAGGACCTCCAGCATAATACATTAGAGCCCATCCTGGGTAGCAAGGAATCTCACAGTCCCTTTGCCATGTCCCAGATTGTACTTTCTGCTCTGTCCTTGGCAATTTCATTACCTGGCTTGTATGTTGAGTGTGTTAAGAGTCCAGAATAGCTGGGATGCAAAAGTACTGTGGTTACACCATTTCTTTCCCCATAATGGTGCTAGAAGAATTTAGGGTCATATATCAGAACCAAGCAATCTGACCTCCTGTCTTTTATTCTGCTTCTCCCTTCCTGATTGGCTTTTGTTTATCAGCATTACTCTTTCTGCTAGCCTGCCCCAGAGGTTTGCTCTGGCACGTGCTGCCTGCAATGTGCCAAGCTGATGGTCACCCTGCCTTACTGATGGTCCCTCGAATGGCTGGCAGTACACTGCTATATTCTCCTGTCTGTGTGCATGAATTAACAAGACCTTTGCTTTTCACCTTCAGCAGAAACGGAGTAACCTGTCTATGCAATTAGCCCCTTCTCCCTTTAACTAGAGGGAAGACAATATATTTCCTCTCTGGGGAACTCAAGGGAGAATGAGAGAAAAAACAGAGATGCTATCAGGGTGCCAAAGCATTAGGTATAAAAAGCCTTTTTCACCCTAACAGTATATCAGGTGCTGCCTCAAGAACTGTTATTGAACTACAGCCAGAAATAGTGCGGTCCTATCCTGTGCGTTTTTCTCCATCCCACTTTCCCTCCTTCTGGCACTCTTTGCTTCTTGAGTGTATTTCATTCAATTAAATGGTTTAAGGCCCTGCCTGCAAGGAGGATCTTTTGTGAAATACCATGGCTCTGCCTTCTAAACCTTGCAGCTGAATGGGAATAACTGCTGCGGTTGCCACAGCACAGGCTACACAAAAATGATGCTTGAGTTTAATTATACTGAGTAGTTGAGGTCACTGCCTCACTTTGCTCTGGGATACATTCCTCTGAAAAGCAGCCAGGTAATTCTGCTGCAGCTGCCATTCCCTCAGTGTCCTGGGAAGGGGAAGGGAGGAAGGGTGACAGGGAGAAGGGCTTTCTGCCAGGTTTAGCTATAGCAAACATACCTGAGCTGGGTGGTCTCAAACCATGTGGCTACACCAAGGAGAGATCTCCCAAGGCAGTGTCAGAGGTGGCTGGTGGATTCTGAGGAGTGTAGGCAAAATTCAGTTCTGATGTGGAGATTTCCACTGCACTATTCCTGTGCAAGAAGAGGAAAATGAAAGAAAAAGGATTGGGAAAGGAAAGAAGGCAGAAAGGAACTGGAATTGAATCTCTCAAGACTCCAGAAGTAAGGAAATAGAAGCAACAAGGGTGTTTTTGAGAGACCAGTAGACTCAGCCACAAATACTGTATACAACTCAGCCCTTCTCTAAGGGGTGCTGCCAGCCCAGCTTTGGCAGAGCTGACAGCAGGGTTGGTGGTGCTTCAGTACCTCGTGCAGCTACTGCCTACTTTTCCTGGAGTTGGTCATGGGCAGTTGTGTCCCAAATAACTACAGAGCTGGAAACAATATAGCCACACGTGCTTCGAGACCCAGCGAATTCTGCTCAGAAATGGGGGAGATTAACCTCAATGTCACCCTCTGCTAATATGGCTAATTTCCTTCTGGGGATCGTGCCTCTGCCTGGATACACACAGATATCCCAGCTCATCTGGGGCATGCTCAAGTACTCACAGTACAGCACTGCATTACCCAGCTGAACACACTGTGAGGAGCTCACACAGGAGTGATGTTTTTCAGCTCCCCAATGGGCATTTTCTTCTAAAGTGCAAGCAGTTCTTGGACTCAAAAGTCCCTCTCATCTGGAACAAAATTCTCCCCGAATGCTTCAGGAATCTGCCACTATTTCCATCAGCCAAACGTCATTCTCCATGATCCCAAGGAGACACAGATAAGGATGAATCCCTTCCTTCCGCCCTTCCTTCTGCCCTTCCTTCCTTCCGCCCACCCTTCCACCCTTCCTTCCTTCCACCCTTCCTTCCTTCCTTCCTTCCTTCCTTCCATCCTCCCTTCCTTCCTTTCCTTCCTTCCTTCNCCTTCCTTCCTTCCGCCCTTCCTTCCTTCCTTCCTTTCGCCCTTCCTTCCTTCCGCCCTGCCTGCCTTCCCTCCCTCCCTTCCTTCTGCCCTTCTGCCTGCCTGCCTTCCCTGCCTGCCCTCCTGCCTCCCTCCCTTCCTTCCTCCTTCCTCGTCATTTTCGCTCTTTTGGGTTTTTTTTGCTTTTTGCCCTCTTTCTGGTTGAAAGCCTTTGAGTTCCCACGTTTGAGAACCAGTGAGTAACCAAACAACTCTTAGATCATGTTTAGGAGCTACCCTCTTCTTAGAGAGACATGCAGAAACGGAGAGTATTTCCAGAAGGTCAGGGGAGTTTGCTGTAAACCTAGGGAGCCACCAAAGAGGAGGGCTTTTAAAGACTTTTCTTTCAGAATGAATATTCAGGACTTCCTGAAAAGGAACAAAGTTTGCATGGAGCAGTAATAACTTTTATCAAACTGAGGGATGCTGGTGGCAAAATTAAAAAAACCCAAACAAATCACAAAAAACCACCCCAAAACCCCGACCAACCAACCAATAAAGACCCCACAAAAAACCCCACGAAAAACCCAAAACAAACCAACCAAACAAAAACCCCACACCAAAGCAAACCAAACAAACAAAAAACCCAACAACAACAACAGAACCCCAAACAAACAAAAACCCCCCAACCAAAGAAAAAAATTCCCAAATTCCAAAATACCAGGAAAGATCTTGGTATGCCTGAAGATGGGTAGCTAGAAGTGTTACTTGAATGCATCACAAAAAATTGAAAAATAACCCTAACATCCAACCAAAAAAGTTTCAGCGGTTTTGTGGTACTTTTGGGCTTAACATTCAACATATTTATGTTAAACTGATATGTAAATATACACTGATGCATTTATACTACTTAAAACATAAACTCGAACATTTTGTAGGCCTGAAGGCCCTTCGCTAACTCGGTGGGTCCCAGCCCCTACCCAACGACATCAACACATCTTTAACCTTCAGATAAAACTTAGTTTACTATTCAAAGTACCAGACAGACAAAAGCTTTTCCACCTCCACCCTTGTGCCCTCCTGCACTCCCTGGGGCTGCTTACCACCTTTGCAAGGCTCTTTCAGGAAGACACAGCCTGCAGTGGACATTAGCACACATTCCTGGTGTCCCTCTTGTGTACATATAGTCACTGGGTTGGTGTCAGGCTGATTCCAACCTGCAAATCGAACAGAGATTGTGATCCCTGCCTTCAAAAGGTGAAGCCAGCTGCATTTAACCCACTGGTCTCACACAGCAAAGCTCTGGGACTGGCGCTTTCCACTCCCAGGAAGATGCGGCATTGCTTGGTCACCATGGTGACAAGCACTTTTCTGTTCATAACCACCACGCTGAACTGTGCAGCTCTCTCCTGTGTGAAGCCCAGGCCTGTGCACTCACGCACGGGCAGTGTCCTTTGCATGTGCAGCCCTGCTGGGGCTTTGCCCGCTGCCCCAGGCTCCGCCACCACCTTCCCACATCCTGTGTTCCAACGCTGGAGCGTGACCACAGGCACCACCGGCGCTCCCACCGGAGGATGCGCCTGGGTTAAACTGCTAAATATTTAACGGGGAGAATGGCTGATGCCTTCCCTGAGCCTGCTGCAGGAGATCTCCACGGAGGATGCCTCTGCTGAGCAGTCACCCAGCCAGGCGTCCATGAAAGTGACAGCCGGGCACAGCAGTATCCCCACGTGCTCTTCATCCTCCCCTTCCCCAGCACACCCTGTCACTGCCCTGCATTATGGCCGCAGCCTAACTGCTGTGTCCCGCCGAGCCGGGCCAGTCGGAGCCGGAGCCGCCCCAGCGGCCTCGGGCTCCCTTCACGGCCCGCTGGGCCCGCGGGGAAGCCTCTCGCTCCCAAGCGAAGGGTTAAGGCCGCCGCCCCTCGCCGCCATCGCTCCCCCCGCCGTCCCCGCAGACGTGTCCCCTCCGCCAGGGCTCCCCCCGCGGTCTCCATGGAAACCAGCCCCGAGCAGCTGCCGGCTGCGCCCCGGCCGCCGCGGCGTCGCCGGGGAAGGCGGTGGCACAGGCAGCCGCGGCCCGGCCCCGGAGCCCATTTGCTTCCTCGGGAAGCGGCCGCGGCACGGCGTGTCCCGCCGCTGCAGCGGGGAGCAGGGGCTGGGACATGCCCTGAAAGTGCCTAGGTGGCCAAGAAGGCCAGCGGCATCTTGGCGTGGATCAGCAGTAGCGTGGCCAGCGGGACTCGGGCAGTGATTGTTCCCTTGTACCGGTGATGCCGCACCTCGAGTCCTGTGTCCCGTTCTGGGCCCCTTATGGCAAAAAGTACATGGAGGTGCTGGAGCGTGTCCAGAGAAGGGCAGCAAAGCTGGTTAAGGGTCTGGAGCACAGGTCTGATGAGAAACAGCTTGGGTAGCTGGGGGTGTGTAGCCATGAGAAATGGAGGCTCAGGGGGGACCTGATTGCTCCCTACAGCTACCTGAAAGGGGGCTGTAGCCAGGTCTGTTCTCCCAGGTAACAAGCGACAGAACAAGAGGAAATGGCCTCAGGTTGCATTAGGGGAGGTTTGGATTGGTTATTAGGAAAAATTTCTTGACTGAAGGGATGGACAAGCATTTGAACTGCTGAGGGAAGTGGTTGAGTGACCATCCCTGGAAGTGTTCAAAAAATGTGTTGATGTGGCACTTGAGGACATGGTT
Source organism: Machaerirhynchus nigripectus (assembly GCA_013397975.1). Lineage (NCBI taxonomy): Eukaryota > Metazoa > Chordata > Aves > Passeriformes > Dicruridae > Machaerirhynchus > Machaerirhynchus nigripectus. Next base: position 1,052,619 of record VZRQ01001827.1, on the reverse strand, counting down.
TAGTGTTGAACATGGTGGTGTTGGGTTAATGGTTCAACTCGATGATCTTCGAGGTCTTTTCTAATACTAAGAATTCTAAGATTCTAAAATGGAGGTGTAGGTGAGCTAGGTGCACCTGAGGCAGGCTGAGCTGTCTGCTGGCCATGAAGTGGGATGTGGAGCTGAGCTCAGGGGTTTGTTCTTCTTTCTATTCACATCCAAGAGGAAGACATTCAGATGAAAAACTCCCCAGAAATGTCACAAGTTGCTACTATAGTCCCTCCAAGAAACACTTGACAACCCTTGTGGCTTGTCTACATTTTACAGGTTTATATTCTGGTGAGAGCTTTCCTTCTCTGGGGAAATGAACCAGTTTTTTCCTCGTGTGATAAAGTTGTCCTTCATCCACTGAAATAAAAAGTATTTCTTGCACACTCTTCATTCTTGTTTTCTTTTTCTGTTTGTTTTGTTTTGTTTTGATTTGTTTTTTTGTCTTTTGCTTTGTCTTTTGCTTTGTTTGTTTGTTTTTATCAGGTGGCATTGATGTACCCTGAGATACAGACCAAGACATGGAAGTTGCTTTCACTTGGGGTTGTAACACATTTTCTTTGTGGCAAAAGTTGTCACTAGCCCACCCAAGCCTCTTTGCACTGAAGATCCTTTTGCACTGTTTCCATGTGTGCCCACACAGGCAAATTTGTTCACAGCTCCCTGGGGAAGAGTTGCACTGCACAGCATGAGTAGGGAATGGCTCCAGAAGCCCTCGCAAAATGCACAGGTGACAGCAGATCCTGTGGGAACAGGTCAGGCTTTGCTTTCATCTGTGTGCCAGCCTGGAGAGTTGGCCTGGTGGTAGAAACATATGCCAAAGGATGTCCTGAAAGTAGGTTGAAAACAGGAAATTCAGCTATGATATCTTACTCTTCACAGTGAATCATGACTTTTTTTTTTTTTACCACCCTTATCTTAAATGCACTGTCCTGGCTACCAAAACATTATCTCCAGTTTCAGGTCTGTGAGACTCTTTACATCTACTCTGCCTTAAGAGTCCAAGTAGGGCCCCAGTTTTGGACCTAACTGTCTTTTGTAACCCTCTTTACTTCTACCCGCAAAACTATCTTCTGCCCTCATCTTCAACTCTCCCAAATCTCATCATGATCTCTTGTATCCCTGATTATATGGCTGCTGAAGTCTTTCTGCCCAGTTTCTCTGTAATATTTCATTCTGTCCTTAACCAGCAATTATACATCACAGATCAAAAGGAGCCTTTCTCCATACCAATAAGATGCTTCTGAGACTAAAAATTTTGCCTGTGTACATGAGGCTACTCAATTGTCTCTGCTCTTCTAACTCAAACTGATGCCCGTTGGTCCCCAGCTTTCCTTCCTTATGTTTTCCTTCTGATAATCTCTGCCTCTTATCCCATCTCCTCCGCAGTCTGAACAATTGAAATGTAGGATCTCCTTCTTTCATATTGTCCTCCCAGACCCTCACACTGATGGGTCACTCCCCAGTATGATACAGCACAGACACTGTAGCTGCTGTTTGGCTTCACTCAGCGAACATCTCTCCCCGACTGCTGTTAGCTAATTAGAAGATCTGATGTGGTCTAATAGGCTTGGCTGTTAAATGCAAACCCCCTCAGCTGCAAAATGCTGGGCAGAGTTGCTGGCAGCTCTCAATTTTTTGCTCCTCTTCTATTTTCTTATTACACTAAGTAAATATGACCCTTTCTTCTTCTTTCCTAGAACAACCTATTTACCAGACATTCAAATATGTAAGTAGCAAAGGTGATAGAAATGCAGACTAATGGAGCATTGAGGCTATAATTTGAATACCTAGGCTATTCAATCCTTGTTATGGGAAGGTAGGACATTTCTCCAGCTCCAAGGTCCAGAGAAAAGGTAGGAATCAGGGGGAGATGAGTGCTAAGAATTACACCAGATTCTTAAGTCTGCCAAGCATAAAGATTGCAACTGAGGTATAAATAACTGTTATTTGATTTTGTGTTACCATGTGACTGCACTTTTTTCATTAAAATGAGCTCTTAGACAAGACATCCCCGTTTTTTGACTCCTGCAGCTGACCATAGTCATGAAATCGCTGTGGCCAGAAGAAGCTCCAATTGACTGATAGTGCAGCAGGCACCTAGAAGCCACCAAGCTGTGTAGCAGCGAGCTATGGAACTAGCTATGCCATTGTCTGCCTCAAGACATGAGAACTCAGTTCTCAAAATCGCCAGATCCCATGATGGAACTACATTGCTCAGCTGATCAACAGGTAGAAGAGAGATATATAGCATGAAAAGAAGGGTAAGGAATTAGATTGCTACAAGGAATATGTGTGCTAAAGCCGTGTTTTGTCTGGAGTTCAAAAACCATCAGGATGGAGATGATACTGGCAGAGAAAAACTCAGCCAGTGTGAGATCTGGAATAAGAAAATGTTAATGAAAGTAGGCCTTTTCTCCCTTTCAGCATGTGCGAGTTTGTGTGCTAGACCATCTTAGTTCCTGACAGACCTGGTGTGTAACATACACAATTCCTAAATTTATACTTCTCACGGCCTTTAACTGGCTCTGTTAATTCCAAATTCAGAGAAAACAGGGCTCAAATGGATACTAGTACACAGACACAGCTGTCGTCTGCCTTCCCTGCCACAAGACTGGATCAGATACCAGGAAAGGACCACTCTTGTTTCCTTCATTACGAATTTAGTGAAGTAGTGGGATATTAATCAAGCCATCTTACAGTCTGGATGATGGGACCAATACCTACGAGATGTTTTGAACGTGCAATTTAAACCTTCTTCAGGGACTTGGATCATTGCCTATTTTCAGTCTTAGTTTGCCTTCAATGTAATGTAGGGAAAAGAAGCAGGAGGAAAGGTTTTAGGGCTCTGCTTCCTCTTCAAAGAGCTTAGCTGTGTTAGCCTGTCACTTGTGACTTAGGAATCCTTCTTCTTTTTACATGAAGATTGAATCTGCCATAAAACAAAACCCGTTTTTTGCTTTTGTACACTACATCTGAAGAAATAAGGTTAGGAAAAGCACCACCTAAATGAAGCCACCTACAATAATGTTTGCCTGGCCTGCATTTATCTATCCTAAGTGGTAGGAAAGTATGAAAGCCTCCTTCTGTTGCTACTCTTGGTGGCGTAAGCGGGGAGAACAGGCGTGGGACCTTCCAGAGGCATGAAGATGACTTCTTGGCATAGTTCAGAAGCAGCAGGAACAAAAGTCAGCTTAAATCATCTTTAATAAAAGCTGTGCACAGCAAGCACAGCCTCAGCCATAAGCAGCTTTACACTGCAAGCGTAACACAGAGAGACCAGGGACAGCACATACTACAGAGACCAAGTCTCACTTTCAGTGGTGATTCACAGGGGCAAATGAGGACAAAATTAATGTAAGTAGGGGAGAAAAACTGACATTGCTGTGGAAACCATTTCACTTCATTGCATTTCAAGTCTAAACTAAATTCCTGACAATGAATCAGTGTAGTTTTGTGTTATTCTACTGTTGCAGCCAGCCCAGAGTGGGCCATGGTGACAAATACCTTCCAGGCTATCTCCATGAAGCAGAAGCCCCTGCTGTTTCAGCCAAAATGCCTGTAGTGACAGTACATGCTTTATGTGGTTCAGCTAGGACTGGGAAACCTGATCTCATAAACTTTGTCAGCATGAATTATGTTTTTATTATATTAAATGGCGTCCTGGCGTTTGCCCATGCACCACATCGCAGTTCAGCAAACACATATACAGGCCCCTCTGCCAGAGCACGCAGGCATGGGGGCAAAAGCTGTGGTTGTTGCGAGGCCTCCCATCTCCGAGCCTGTCCAATTTGGTCATGATTGACATCTCAGCTGACATGTTTCATCAGTGTAAGTTCCCCCTCCCTGCCTCATTCTTCAGCTTTCAGAACGTAGGCGGTTGGTCCTGTGTCTGTTCAGAGGAAGCACCGTGACCTACACGTCTGCCCCTGACCTTTAGCCTGATCAATAAAACTACAAATTGGTCTTTTCTTATCCTCGACACTTTAGTCATAAAATCCCTATTGAGATGGAATGAAACACTGAACTTTATGTCTAGGCATCATGAACATGTTTCGTGGCGGGGGAGAGACTGGCAGTATTTCAGCCATCAAATATACAGCCCTCTGTCACTCACTCTCTGCGCAGCAATCCCGTGTGTGATATTTGAAACCTGTAGAATTTCATTTTTGGTTCTATATTCACACATTTCCCCAAATATTCCAGAACAGCTAGAACCTCTAGCGTGCTTTAACAACATTTTTTTACTACCGTGCATGCTTTCCCTTTTTGGTGGTGTTCAGAAGGAAGAAGGGAAGAGGCCTAATTTCTTTCAGAGAGGAACAGAGATTTTTTGGGAGAGGATCAACAAAGCCCAGTAAGAATGTAATGCTAGATGGGTGCACAGTTTTTGCTGTCATTTCTGTTGCCTGATGTTTTGTAACTGCAGGGGACTGCCTGTACTGGGGCAAGGAGCATGACAGGACATGGGAGGGCACAATCCAAGGCTCTCATCTCCTTAAGCCCGGCACAGTGTCGGCAGGACCCAAGCATGCATTTGCCCTTGTGCAATAAGCAGTATTTTGGTCTGAAAAAGTATGAAATGGATGTGGGGTTTATACCAACAGCCTTTATCAGAAAATCAGAAGGCTCTAAAAGTGCTTGTTGTGTTACTTCACACTCATTGCAGTGCGATTCAGAGGGAGGAAGGAGGTTGTACTGCACAGTTTTGTGCACAGCTTGGAAAACCTATTCCATCGCCTTTACAGTGAAATAGCTGCTGGAGCCACACGGCTTCTTCATGCTGGCAAGAGTGTTGTGTATTTAGCATGCTCAGCTGCTAGTGGGGTTGTAAGCCATACTTTTTACTCAGCTGCACTGCCATGGGATGGCCTTGAATAACCTCCTGTGTCACATCAGGGCTTTTAGCTGGTGAAATGAAACATGACTGTGAATCAGGGGAAAGAAGAAAACTCTAACAGACTCTTCAAATTCCTTTTGGATAGGCAGACCATTCATTTTGCCAGAAAGGCTTGCCATCATGTATATCCATCCACAAAAACCCAAAAAGCCAGATCCAGTCAATAAGGTGGACCAAAAGACCAGGAGTCTTTGGGTTCTTGAAAGCCCAGAAGGAGTGGTGTGAAAGAAACAGCATCTCCTGTGTGGTTTTCTGATGCTGCTGTGTGCTACCTAACACTGCTGAGTCTGCAAACATGATTTCCTCTGCCTCAGCTTGGCAGGAGAGGCCAGAAATACTGTGTTGGAATCACACAGCACATGTTCAAGGCAGGCAGGTGGCAGGTTCAAAGTGGAGTGAAGAAACAGCTCCTTTATGTAATGCACAGTTAAGCTCTGGAGTACCTTTTCTCAGGATTTAAGGGGTGCTGTAACTTCATGTGAGTTTCAGGACTAATCCAATACAATCCTGGAAGATGCAAACATCAGAAGGTACCTCATGCAGCTCTGCTGCTGTATTATACAGGGAGTTCTTAAGCCAAAACTTGTTGGAGACTGGAAGAATATACAGGGCAGGGGTTGCTTTATGCTGGCCCTGCCCTCTACTCGTACCAGGGCACCACTGTTGGCCCCTGTGAGAGAGAGGACTCTGGGCTACACAGAATGGTTGCCTCTGCTGTTGCTGGTTTTATATAATCTTACATAATGCAGGATGAGATTAGAGTCTTCCAGGTATACATACACAGGGAAATCCCACCTTCAGGAAACAGAAGCTTTTCCTAAAGAGACTTTCAGTCACATCAGCTTTTAATGACACTGGATCTCTATATCTCATTCCAGAGATGGGACTTCCATCTTCACCCATTTATCCTTTATATAATTTGTCATATGATCTTTGTGTCATAGCAGAAATGAGGTCTTTATTATAATGTATGCTGTTTAACCTTATTAGAAAAAAAGAAAAAAAGAGGAGTTGTTCCTCACAAGAATTAGCTGCCAAAAAAAAGAAAATAAACTAAAGAAGAGGAGGTACAGCAGAACAGAGAGGGAACACAAGCTGAGGAAAAGTTGGTCCCACTGGAACTGCTAAAAAAACTGTTCACATCTCTTAACTCCCCAGTGATGCCACACAGGCCTCACATACCATGCCACCTGGTCCAGTCCCAGGCTCATTTTAAGCCCTTCCTCAGAATGCTCTTTTTTTCTATTTTATTTAAAAGTGCTTCCTTATTTCATAGCTGAGTGCCCTTTCCTCTGGTGAAAAGCACTGCTGTCTGACACTGGACAACAGCTCAGCTTTTGGTGATGGTTATTGCTCTATATTACTGTGACCATTTTCTTCCCTTTTGCAATGCCATTAAGGACTGAAGGAGGTGAATAGTTAGAGGATAATACACCATTAGGGACCAGCCCTAGCTGCACAGTACATTTCAAGTACACCAGTGTTCACCCTCCAGTTTCATCTGTAGTCCATGCTCTGCAAAAGGATAACTAAGCACTGAGGCTTGCCCAGAGACAAACTCTGTTGGAAGCAGTGACATGACTAGACCACCAGGATTTTAGCAGAACCGGGATGTCATATTCCAAGTTCCCAATATGTTGTCTCGTGTCATATTTGAACATGTAACTTGAAAAACGCCGTATGACATAAAATACGCTGCATACCAACAGATTTGTGTTGGACTTGATCTAGTCATTCTGACTTCTTTATTCGTATGGTTGAGCTGTGCAAGGAATAAATATCTCTGGTACCAGATTTAGAAAGAGTCTATTTTATTGCAGACAAGAAGATATTATCTTCTCTGGTGGCAGTGCAGGGGATTGACGGCAGTTTACAGAATGCAGAAACTCTGTGTGTGTGTTAATCTCTGATAGGCTTATCGCCCTACTAAACTGCTTCCATAAATCGTAGGCTTAATGCTGCTTTCAGGTACACCAACACACACCCCCAGTAACTCCTGGGGAATGTTAAGATATATAAATTACAGCAAAATTTGATCTCTTGTAGTGTCAGTATTTTTTTAACACTCATCTTTTCAATAGGTGGAACACATAAACACTCCAGATTGTCACTTACCTCACCAAATTCAGCCTTGCGGGAAGGCAGCTGAAGATATCCAATGAGTATAGCTAGGAGGGGCTGATTTCATAGACCCATTATATGGGGTGATTCACTGTGACTGGGCTGGAGGTGAATATTTGCCTTGTTTTTACAGTATATGGCTGGTCAACTCATCATGTATGTACTCAAATCTGTGGATAAAATATGAAGTTCACAGGGGAAAAATAATAACAGAATTAACATTTCATTCATTTTTTCATCTCTGCTGTTTCTACACTCTCAAAAATCAAAATGCATTTGTTGTATCCTAATCTACATCAAGCTGTCCTGCAGGAACATTCATTATTCTTTTAGTGTCAGCAAAACACATTGAAACAAGGATATTAAACATCTGGCCAACATACATTTATGCGGCCCAAATGGCATATTCAAGTTCTAAGAATATAAGAATTTCTTTGGAAACGAAAGTAGTTTCCCCTCCGATTTGGGAGAAAAGCTATAAAATATGAGCTTGTGTAAATAAAGCAGTGTTCTCTGCCTGAGACAATGCAGAGCGTAAAACACTGCCTGAGAAGTGCAAACTCCTGTCCTCTACCACTTACCTCTTTTCAAGTCTAATGAGGGCACTTAGACTTAACCAGTTTGCTGCTAAGCCAGGGTGATTGACAAAGAGACAAGCTTAGGACTGAAGATAAGACAAAAAATGAATATAGCCAAAAGAAAGGAAATGCTCAAAGAACAAAAAGAGCACAGATTTACGGAAGAACAGGGACCAGAAAAAATATAAAAAGGCAAAAATGTGTGGCCATAGGACATAGGCTTGTTTTCACCCAGGAGAGGGGTCTCAGCTGTGGCTGGTGGTAGCACCAAAGAGAGAGATGCTGTTTGCAGAGGTGTGAGAGCAGGCACAGCTCAGCTCCTGTGAGGCTGGTGTAAAAAAATAAAAAGCTGGGAGGTAAACTCACAGGCTTCAGGTCACAACCCCGGCACCTCAAGGTTTTCCAGCCTCAGATAATTTTCCTGCTGCCAGCACATTTTGAGTAAGAAAAGTGATTTTCTGCAGCAGTGGAAAAAGGCAAGGAAGGCAGTTCCAAAGGCTGAAAAGTGGGGGAGGGTGAGAAGGATCAGCGGCACTTTGGGTGTCATCAGTCTGATGGAAAGGATAGTAGATTTCAAGAGGTGTGTGAACAAGAGAGGTTGGCAGTGGGATTTTCAGATTTATAGGAGGTGACAGATAGGTGATAGGGTCTGACACCTTTCCTGCAGTTCTCTTGCCGCTTCTCTCCCGATGTCCTTTATTCCTTTCTTACTCCCTGGAGTACGTGGGCTCCATTTCCAATTTGCTACCTTCCCTAAACCCCACAACCCCTTCTCTCTAGCTGAGCAGCCTTCTGCCCACACATGCTTCCTCCATCCCTTCTATCATCCATTTGTATCCTATCCCACTCTGCTGAACAGCTCCTCAGGCAGCAGAGATTGCTGTCGTAGGAATGGAGGCACAGGGGCAGAGCTAGGAAGATGGAAATGGTAGAGGAAGGAGAACGGGGTACAAGTGCAAATGATGACTGCTGTTGATGTAAAGGGCAGCAAAGGCAGTGTACAGATTGGGCCTCTCCAGGAGAGAAAAGGCACCTGGTTATCCTTGATGAAGCTTTGTCTTAATAGTGCTGCCTACCTTATAGCAGTCTAAGTCACTGTAGTATGCCAGGTCACTTGGGCATGGGCAGGGGCAGGTGTGCTCCTACCCAAAACACACGTGGGCATTAGAAGTCACACATCCTGTAGCAGCTGTGGAAGCTGCAGCCTCTCTCCTGCCATGGGAGCCCCAACCCCGGACACAGCTGGCTGGCAGACAACGCTGGGTGCCAGAGAGGTTCACTGCGAGGAGTGCTGAACAGGGAAAATAAGAGATGTGGACACTGTGCCAGGTGGTGGGAGGTGGGGTAACTGGTGTGTCTCATGCATAAGGTGCACCAGCTGGCAGGGCTGCCAAGCCCCTGCCCGTCCAGGGATGAGCAAGGCACAGACAAAACACCACTCTGGAAAAAGACAAGGCTGAAAATGAGGTCAGATTCACAACAGCCAGACATATAATTTCCATCATGCAAGACAGTTCTGCACCTATATTCAACATGATAGTAAAGAAGCTTGGAAATAAACAGAAGGAAAAAACCTATGATCGAGGCACTATCACAGAATTCAAAAAACATTGCCACTTGTTTTCTTGGGTAATGGAGAAAACCTTTTCTCTTCTTGTTTTAAACTGAAATTACTACTCTGTGTGGTCTTTCAGATGCCTTTATCACTTGGCATTATAGGTTGATGTGAGTATGTGCCCACCTTACAAATTTAGCTGGTGTACTAGTCCATTCCAGAGTAACTAAATTATTGCAGTGTAATGACTTGGAGTCCGGTTTTCAAAAGCCCTTATCAAGTGGTTTAAAAACTTGCATCATACTTTCCAGAGTAACTCCAGCACTTCCTACAGGAGATGTTTGTGAGTGGTGAGGGAATGGCTGCTATATAAAGTAACACAAGTTTGATTTCTTCGGGGCAGATTAAAAGGGGATTACTACAACAAAAACAATAATGATAGTAACAACATCATCAATAATAATGATAGGGTAGCTCTCTTTTAGCTGAGCTCCAGTAACTACTGCAGTGATGCTGCTGCCCTCAGCTGCCCATCCTCCCCCGTGACAGAGCCTTGCTGTCAGAGAAGCTGAGCGGGTGGAAGGGAACACGTGTCCAGGTGCTTGGCTGTCCCTGCACACAGCCCATGGTGGTTCTGGCTAACACATGCAGAGTTGAGCTTTACCACACATTTCCCAGTGCTGCTCCAGAGGTAGCAGCCTCCAGCAGCAAGGTGGGCTGGCCAGCAGGGCAGTCAGGGCAGCGTCCAGCGCATGAAAATCAGAGCTGTTGTTTTTAATGAGAGGAATGAGGACGCCTGTGCCATGTTTGAATGCGTATGTCCCTACCATAGGATTGCCACACTGATGATGTCTGACAGGCTTTTCCACTGGGTGAAGCCCAGCGTTTGGCAAGGGGAAATAAGTGTTTCCAATGAAGCAGAATGAGAAACCTTGTGTTAACCAGTCAGAAGAACGACTGAAGCTTAAGAATTAAGTGATGCCCCCCTGTTTCAGGTCGTAACCAGAGACTGGTGCAGAAATTGTTGCCCTGGGGCTGGTTCGTGTCCCCTGGTCCTGGGGTCAGCCATCACCCGTGAGCCGAGGCCGAGCCCTGCCCAACGCTATGCTGCAAAATGCCCACAGCTCTTCCTGTCAGCTGCGAACAGCTGTTGCTAGGGAACTGCGAAAAGTCAAAAAGACAGCAAAGGATGAGGGGAGAGCAGCAGCAGAAGGATGGCAGGCCGAGGCTGGCGAAAGGGGAGGTGAAGGGGGAAGGGAGGCGAGACGGTCAAGCAAAGGAAGGACTGAAGAGCCTGGGGTGGGAATTAGTCCTCATCTTGCCACAGAGAAACAATTCCCTGTCCCTCAAGGACTGTGTTTCCTTATAATCACTAAATGGCTTCCCTTGATTTTGTTTGTTTGTTTGTTTTTAACCTCTCTAGGACAGAGGTAGAATGTCTTTTTATTTAGTGTGCTTTCACATGATACTGTTTTGTACTTAATTATCACCTTACCCTGCATCCCTTTCCTCTTTTAATCAAAAAAATGCCACTCTTATTTTTTGCTTTCGTTCACTTTTAAGGACTTTTGCTCTTTTCCACTGAAGCATTGAAATTCTAGATATATCTCATTTGATAAATGCAGCTGAAACTGAAAGAAACAGTTTTTGTCTTCTGTCTTGAAATTTTCATTTTTCCTGGTTAGTGGGGTGCTGACAGATGTTCTCTCTCTGGGAAACATCCAGGTTATTAAGTTATTCACCACACAGAGCTACCTAAGGTCCAGTCAAGATCTGCCTTGTTCATCCAAGGGCCTCTTCCAAAGCCAGCTGAACCCAGCAGCAGGTTGTCCCCATGTGGAGCTACCTTTGGATTAGGCCATATCAGTACAAATTCCTGCTGACCCATAGGTCTTATGTAAGAGATCTGCATCTCGTGGCATTTGACTGCCCACCGAAGTGACTGGACACCTCTAGAGCTGGTGCAAGTCTCTGCATGGTACCAAACCACAGCTCAGACTCCGGCATTAGGTCCTCTCAACAGATGCCTCTACATCTCTGCCACTGCACTCTATTGAGTGGGTTGGAATGTGATAAGTGATGGTGTTTGAATTAGAGTGGATCCTAATTGTGGGCAGTACGAAAGCTGTCTGAGCAAATGTATCTAAATAAGGAACAAGATTATATAGTTCATTGCCAAACTGAAACAAGGAAACAAAATATTCTTTGCAATTTAAAAAAAATGTAGCAACATCATGTGGATAAAAAGATTGGTAACAAGATATATATGTAAAAAGTCATTAAAGAAAATAAAATAAGCTATGTGTGGAGTTCCAAAACTCAACTGTGGTTGCAATACCTTCCAAAGAAAGCCATGACATGTAGTAAAAAGCTCTGTTTTATTGGTTTCAAATACTGCAATGTGTAATTGACTTATGGTAGGGACGGATGGTGGGATAGGTAGTATTTCACTTCCAAGCATTTGGTCCAAAATCAGCCTTGGTTAGCAGTGATTGAATGTTATTAGTGTTTGATGGGTCTCTGGTGGAACCTGTGAAATGCGTCGGAGGTTTCAGCTCACTTCCTAGTGGACAGGTGCCCACACCACTAAAACCACAGCTCTTTGGAGCTCGCTACATTCACTCTCATTGGCAGTCTCAGTGGAGAGGCTCATGGCTGAATGGAGCATGGAGCAGTCTCCATGCTGATATTTCTTTTCTGACAGTCCTGTGCTGAGGCACAATAAGAAAAATACAGGGCCCAATGGCCTGCTGTTCCTATCTATTTGTCAGAGCAAGAGAATATCTTTCAGCTTTTGGACCAAGCGTGATAAAGGAAGATTACTGAGCTTGCAAAAACCCATTCTTCCATGAGAGGAACCAGGGAGGATTTAAGGCCTACATTAGTGCTTGGTATCTTGTTCCAAATTTTTCAGGCTTCAGGAAGAAAAATTCTGTTTGTTGTGATCCTTATCAATCTTCTCTGCAGGACCAAAGGACCTTGACTGGGCTCTTCTGTAGTGCTTGCAGTTCTCTAAGACCAGTGGTATGCTCATTGAGAAGCATGATTTACCCTAAGGATGTGCAGACTAAAATGGTTTGATAGGAACCATGTCAGTTTCTGGATTTGGAAAGCTCAGTCCATCCTCCCTACTCAGTGACAGGTGAGAGAACTGATCTCTGCAAATAAAGGCTCTTGGCACACCAGGCTTGGTCGTTAGAGGCTATTCACAGAGCTCCATAGCTCACGTTGCTTTCTGACATTTACGTTTCACATATTGCTTTCACCAAGCTGCTTCTTGGCAGGCTAATAAATCCACCTGGTTTTTGATGGCTGTTGGTCAGGCAGCTTCCCCCAACCATCTCCAGGCCTTGTTCATTTCCCTCAGTGACCAGGCACATCTGCTTTGCTCCTATATTCACTGGCACTTAGCCTTGCAGTATCTGCCAGGCAGTTCAGCACCTGAGTCTGTTGTTATCCCAGGCAGACTGTGTTGGGTGGCTTGGTGATTAACCTCCTTGCTGCCCCAGGAGAAATGCACTGCAGAAAGACCTTGCAAAAACAGGGGGTGAGCCATGGTCAGGAAGGTTGAGAAGGAAGAATTTCTGCGCAGCTGCTGTATAAGAAGCTCAGGAATTCTTCCCTTATTGCTATAAAAATCCTCAATAACTTATTCACCAGGGGCTGGATGACAACCAGAAGACACCACCCTTCTGATTTCCAGTGGCACCTTTTAGAAAGAGAAGCATTTGCATGGAGAGGTAGCTGCATGTCAGACCTGTGACTAGAGACTGGCCTTCTCTGTGCATTCTCCAGCCTCTTCCTGCATCACAAAGCAGCAAAATCTGTCTTTGTATCACCTGTCGGAAAGGAGTCTTCTCGTTTTATTAACAATACAGGCCACATGGACAAATGGGTTTCCTAACATAGGCAGCATTCATCTCATCCTAAGAGGTGTCTCTAATAGATGGATGGAAGCAACACCACATGTAGCCACTTGTGTCTCCCCGCTGATTATAGAGGGACTCTGACTTCACACTTACATATCTGGGTGTTCGGTGGCTGAACTCAGCTGAAACAAAGCTTGTGCTTGACGGTCTCAAGAGGACAACACTGGGGTTAAATGGTGGAATTAAAAGTCATTTGAAATTACAGCTCTCTTCTGACAGTTTCAATATTTCCTGAAGATAATGAATAGATCCCAATATTATCCAGCAGGTCAATTTTGTCAGATATGATAAATTATGAACTAAACCAAAATATTACTTTTAGTGCCCAGAACTGGTTCTCTGTGACCACAGAGACTGAGTAAGCTTTGAACTGGAAAGGAATAGAGCTGATACTAATTGACTAGTTGTCTTTGTCCTGAGCCGGTAGAAAAGTGCAGCTGGGGTTGCTGTCAATATGAGACAACAGCATGGTCAGTGGGGTATAAAGCAGTAAATGGTGGAAGGTTTATTTGTGCTGCCTAACAGCCTGAATAACAAAAGGGTGATGGTTTGATCAGACGTGGTAGAGGCGAGAGCTAATGCATCAAGAACAGCAAAGCCTTAGCCAGAGCAATGGGAACTGGAGAGGAAGGGGATGGGAACTGGAGAGGAAGGGGACAGGCCCTTGAGAATGGCAGTGCTGACAAGGCAGTATTTTCTAACAGGGAGGATCAGCGAGGCAGAGCCTCAGCCAAACAATTGAGCGTAATTCACCGAGAGTAACATTTTCTCAGTGGCCTTTCATGTGCAGAGACTGATATCAGAGGATATATGAGGAAATAGTAAGAAGGGGGTTGCAAATTTCAAACAGAAATGCCACTTCTTGACACCAAGGAAGAGGAATTCTGTATGTCTGCAGAGTACTCTTCGCCCCACATCAGTTTGTATGGGGTTTTTTCTTAAGCAAGAGAAGCATTTGCTTTTAAATAATTCCTGTTTCACTGCATGCAGATATTTTCAGCTGTCATTTCTTTTTTCTCTTGTGTTGAACCTTTCTTCCACTATCTGTACCCCCTCACCTATCCATTCAAAATGGGTCCTTCTAGCAAGTAGGTTCATGTCATCTAAACGTCAGTTTCTCTCTTGTGATGACGAAATGGGCAGCTCAACATAAGCACTATCAGAAGCAGCAGCTTTAATTCCTTTATTTGCTTGGAGCAAATTGTACTTCAGTTTTGAGAACTTCTGGTGTTTGTGGTCTCTTTTTCATTGTTCTTTGTGTTCCGGTACAGTTGAAGGTTTTGGGAAGGAAAACCCTGGAAGTGAAGTCTGAGGGAATTTCAAACATAACTGTATTTATTTCAATCCCAGTCATGCAAAGCATTTTTGTTTGGTTGGTTTTTAATGTAGAACCAGGACAGGAAAATGTAGGTAGGATGCAGTGGTGTGAAATGCTGTGGTAGTGATGTGGCTTGATACATTAGCTAATGCTGCAGTGTAATAGGAATGGAACTCTAAAGCAAAACAGCTGGCACTGACAATCTGATGTCCACATACACGTTTTGGGGAGTTTAAGTTCATTTAGCTGTAGTCTGGCCCCATGGGTTGAATGCCTGTTAGCAGGTATATTTCTTGAACAAGGGTTTCCATTTAAATGGGAAAATAAACTAAATGAGGACGACAAGGATATTTACTTCAGAGGTGCACCTTTGCACCAAAATAAAATGCTAATTCAGACACACGATAAGTGGCCAGAAGTGTGCCTCCACTTTTGTAAAACAGAAGGAGTGATGTTCATTTCCTCCAAGAAAAAGGGTATTATTAGTCACAGTCCATTTATCTGCTCAAGTGCAATGTACTGGCAATTGAGGATGAATACTGCATGCTTAGAAACATTAACACTTGCAAAGCATACAGGAATGCCCTAAAAAGAAACATACCCTATGTTAACTATAATCCCTGCGCGTTAATGATCCACCCACGTCCAAAATGTTGCCTCCCTCTTTTTTAATCCTTCTTTGGCCGAGTGCCACGTTCACTTGAAAAAAGTAGTTTTTTCCTTTGAATTACGTGTGGTTGAGAGTGCTTCACTAAATGCTGAGAACCCTCAATGCCTGCTGACTCTGGTGAAAACTGATGGCACTCAACACTCTGTAAAAGAGCACAGTCTCCTGCCTGTTAGCAAAGGATGTGGAGGGCAAATGGCTGTGTGGGTGTGAGCACGTCTACAGGGAAAAGAGGAAGCAGCTGTGTGTGAGAAAAAAAGGATGACCAAGGAAAAGAGTTGTGTGTATGTGATAGGGGGAGACTAATACAGTTAAAATTGAAGTGATAAATCATACCTGAGATCTCTCTTGAGACCTATAAATAGGAAACTGAAAAGCATTTCCTTCTATTTATTTTATAAGTGCTATAAACTTTATCAGCTTTTAGTATTGGAGACTCGTGCAATATTTATGGGTGGTTTACTTTAGAAGTTATTCAGAGGTTAGCGTCAGGAGGCTAATGAAAAAGAAAATTGGGATGGGTAAAGGAAAGAGGGCTTTTCCTACAGCCCCATAATAACAAATGCATCACATCTGAGTTGCTTTGGCCCTCTTCCCAATATCCTTTGCTCCTGTATTTCTCTTGCAAATACCTACCCTGAGCTTCATAGCTCCACAGGGGATCACAAAGAGCATCATTTATTGGTAAAACTGAAGACAAAACTTGTTCAGGAATTCCTGTGAGGCGACTCACAGAGGAAGGAGATTGCAGAAGGACTTGTGAAGAGGAGAGGGTTTCAGAGATGTGGATAGGTTAAAGCATATGAAAGTCCTCCAAATGGAATGGAATCCAAGATCAGCCTTAAGTAGTCTTCAATTGCAATAGAGAGGAAGGCTACTGTGGGAATGTCCTCTTACACTGGATAAGCTGATGGCAGTATTTTTGGACTGATTTTGGTCCGAACAAAATAAACAAGCTTCTCATCCCTCAAAGAGCTTCACACCAAGCCCAGTCCAAACGTCTGTTTCTTTATGTCTGGAAACCTTATTCAGCTTTCCACACTCACGCAGTTTCATAGATGGCTTATTTATGCTGTGTTCTTTCAGATGGAGACAACAGCTGTTTTCAAAGTTTGGGGTTTCAAAACAAGAAAAAAAAATCACTGCAAATTTATAGCTGGATGAAAGAGCTTTCCAGAACTTGCTGCTATGTAGAATCCTCCTGTAAGAAAAAGTTGCAGATTGTTCGCATAAGGAAATTGGGAACATACAGAGAATGCTGGGCTTGGTTATATGACGGAATTCCCCCCAAAAAAGCTGTGAACATGAGCCAAAATTAAACAGCTCCAGAGAGCACATCTTACGGATAAGACAGGAGGCTCAGTCCCAGCTGGGGAAAGCACAGGCACCAAAGATGGCATCAGCAAAGCACAGGGACTCTGTGTTGCTCAGTTGTTTCTGTAGCAGCCATGGGTTGAAAACTGGACTCCGAAGAGAACATGACAGAGGGCAGCTCACACATCTCAAAGGTGAGGAGACTAATGTATCAATGTCTTAGTCTCTTCAGCTTATCAAGGAGGGGACCAAGAGGTGACTAACTTATTTTTAAACACCTCAAGAGAATTGGCCAGTGTTTATGGGGTCTTTAGTATGGCAGAGAAAAACAAGCCAACAAATCCTAACTATAAGCTAGACACAGACAAATTTAGACAAGAAATGAGACCTGTTTGGGGGTTTTTTAAACAAGTCTAAGAATGGAGTACAAAAAATAGGCTGGCTTTGGCACATTTTTTAAATCCTCAAATCAAGATCAGATGCCTTACTGGATGATACATTATTTTAAGCACACACAAGTTACTGGACTCATTTTTGAAACAGCTGGATAAATGTCTCTGGCATGTGTCAGATTAGATGATAGTATGTTATTCCCTTCTGTACCTTAAACTGTAGGTTTGTGAGTGAAGAAATTGCTTAATACTGTAAATGTAAAACACAGCCTTTATTGTTTGACTGTAAAGACTTATTAAAAAACAAAACAAAACAAACAAAAAATCAAACAAAAAAACTAACCAAACACAAAACCAAATGACCCTTTTATGAAGTGGGGTTGTAGGGAATATGGTATTTTGCCAATGGCCTGACTGTATAGTATGGGTAACATTTTGACCAATGGGAATTCTTATCCTTCAAAAGGATGAGGTTTAAAATGCCTCTGCCAGCAACTCTCCATTGTTGTCCCAGTTTTGAGAAATTTCCAACTATTATCCAAATAAATTCAGCAGTGCACTGCCTGCTTGTCACCTAGGCTCAGATGGACTAACAGCAAGTTTTGTTGAAGTCCTTCAGAGAGCCCTGGAATAAACATTCAAGGATGGCCTTTCAGTAACCTTTTTTAATTGTACTATCTCACAAGTTTCTGCTGCTATTGACCCTAGAGAAAACTCCAACTGCATTATTTTTAAGCAACCATTTTACAGATTAATTTTTATTTACGTGGGTAGGATTTATCAAAAGAGCTGAGAGAAAAAATTCTGTAGAGTAAATAAACAATATGTGTCTCCTAGGATTTTATGTCTAGACCAGACAGTTTGTTATGAAATAATAAAAGAGAGAAAGAGGAGGAGAAGAAGGTGTTTTCAAAGGGGATAGAGTCAGCGTTATACCTAGAAAAGGCTGAAAGAAAAATAATGATGACCTATGGTTCAGCTGTTATAAGACAAAGGTTCAGAGAGGAGAAAATGCCTGAGTTACTGGAAAGAAAATGATTAAATTATTCTCCTTTTTACTGGCCTAAGGAAGATGTGAGTGCATATGTTACTCTTCAAGCCAGATTCAGGATAGTGATGAGGAACAGTCCTTTCCAGCAAACAGTTTTAGCCACAACATAAAAAATGATCTGCTGGAAGATTAAATCAATAAAAGGCTATGTTTTCATAAGCGTAGTATATTCATGTTATTAACTGAAACAAGATGAAGCAACTCTCATGCATATCATGCCTTTTAATTCACAGGAAACTTCTCACTTTTGATGCAGGGAGTGATATTGTTTAACTTAGGAGTATTGTTTAACTTCTCCATCAATGACTTGGGTGAAGGGGCAGAGGCCTCCTCAGCAAGTTCACTGATGACACAAAGCTGGGAGGACTGGCTGATACCCGGAGTGCTGTGCAGCCCTTCAGAAGGACCTCAGCATCGTGGAGAGATGGGAACTGTCTGAAATTCAGCGAAGGCAGTGTGGAAGAATAACCCCCTGCACCAGCACAGGCTGGGGGCTGACCTGCTGGAAAGAGCTCTGTGGAGAAGGACCTGGGGGACCTGGTGGGCAACAACCTGTCCTGAGCCAGCAGTGCCCTGGGGGACAAGAGGGCCAATGGTGTCCCGGGGTGCATTAGGAAGAGCGTTGCCAGCAGGTCAAGGGAAGTGATCCGGCCCCTCTACTCAGCCTTGGTGAGGCCACATCTTCAGTGCTGTGTCCAATTCTGGGCTCCTCAGTACAGGAGGGACATGGAGCTCCTGGAGTGGGTCCAGCAGAGAATGACAAAGATGATTGAGGGACTGGAACATCTCTCTTAGGAAAGGATGAGGGAACTGGGCCTGTCCAGCCTCAAGAAGAGATGACTGAGAGAGGACCTCACCAAAGTCTGTCAGAATCTGGAGGGATAAGAGGATGGAGCCAGGCTCTGCTTGGTGGTGCCAAGCAATGGGACATGAGGCAGTGGGGCAGAAACTGATGCACAGCAAGTTCCACCTGAACATAAGGAAGAACTTCTTGACTGTGTAGGTGACCGTGCACTGGAACACGTTGCCCAGAGAGGTTATGGTGTCCCCCTCAATGGAGATATTCCAGACCCGTCTAGACACAATCCTGTGCCATGTGCTCTGGGATGGCCCTGCTTGAGCAGGGAGGTTGGACCAGATGACCCACTGTGGCCTCTTCTAACCCACCCAGTCTGTGAATCTGTGACATGAAGGAGTAAAGATTTTTTAATTTCAGATCCCATGTGATGTAGTGATACCTGTGCACCTCCAGATTTAGGAGCTGTTCTTCTTGTTTGTTTCCATACTCAGAAATAAACCACCAGAAGAGAACATACAGGAGCTGTGCTTTGCCCAGCTGCCAGCACCGTACCAGTGAGGTCCAGCTGGCAGTCTAAAGACCAGAACCAGCCTTCCTTCCAGCCCACTGTGTCTCCTCTGAGGAGGTAGGAAACAGCTGCTTGGGAAGCACACTTGGACCTAAGAATCAAACATCTTCCCCCATGACTGTGAAAAATTTGATAGTTCAAGCTGTGCATGCAAGAGGGGATAGTACTGGCATCAAGCCTTCTTCTTTTCTCATAGACTCCTACCAGCAACCTAGGAGTTCCTCTGAGAGACCATGAAAGAGTTCTGTGATCTCACCCTACCAGCTGTGGAAGTAGGTGGCCAGTTCTGCTAAGGGGTTTTACAATGCTGAAGAAAACCTTGAAGAAAAAGCCAGGATCCTCCCTCCCCCACCAAAAAAAATCAAACACAAACAAACAAACAAAAACAAATAAATGAACAAAAAGAGCATGAAAGACGCCAAAGACAATTAAGCAAAGACTAATTATTTACCTCTTCACTGACAGGTAGCATGGGTAGATTTTATCTTAAAAACCCCTGTGAGTGCAAACCTGACCAAGGTTACAAAGGAATGTGTAGCTGTTTGTCAATGAAGCCATGTACCTTCAGAGTAAACTATTGCTTTGCAATAAAGCAAGTGGCTCCATAAACTCTACTACTACTGAAGCACAGTAGTCTTAATTCTGTAACTCATGGAAACTTAAAAAGTTTTTTTCACATCTTGGATACTTTTAAGGGCTCTCTCTAGTGTAGAGTTTCTGATGGCTAATAAGGGATGAGCTCCCATTGTTGTCTTTTCCTTGTTGAGACACTGAGATGGTCTTTCTTATCTGCCTGGTCAATGAACAAAGCTTGTCTTTGAGATCTGCCATCCCATAAAAAGCCAAAGGGATCAAGAGCTACCTGGAAGACAAAGCAAGGCAAAGACAGGAGTGAGAGAAACTAAGAGTAAGTCACTAGAGAGCAGGGTGTGTTTGGATCCTTTTTAACAGGCTGCAGGGTGTAAACTGCAGACTGCCCATGACACAAGCTTCTCAAGTGTCCCTAGAAGAGTGCAGGTGCAGTTAACAGCAAAGCCGTAGAGGTCCACTCTGCTGCTGTCTTGAGGTAATCTTTGCCGGTTCAGTGGGCAGGGAAATCCATCCAGGAAAGGTTTGTCTATTGAAAAAGAAGATGAGAATTATTTTGAAGTGTTAGATTGGGACCCGCTGTGATGGGAGAAGCGTCAGTGGAGGTGACAATGGCTTTCTCACCAGGTGACAAGACCATAAATGTCAATGGGCATTTCATTAGAGGGAATGAAGAAAAGTACAGACTAATAAAAGGCACAATGCTGACAGCAGCTTCTCCTCAGCAAATATTTCCGGCCCACTCCTCTGTCATACATGCAAAATTTATTGCCACGATGCAACACATTAACCCTTACTGTATTAGCTAGGCCCCAGGGAATAGCCATTTCCATGCAAGTTATGTCCAGCCATAGGAAGACAAGATTTGGCTGCAGAGAGAAGGCTACTCATATCCTGCCCATTCTGCTGAGGTCCCTCTTTGTCTGCTTACCCAGCAAGATCCAACTCCTCCTCCCCACACCTGCTGTTATATTCTGCAAGCCTAGAACCTGCTCTGTACACAGGAAGTGTGTTCCTAGTCCTCACAGCCAGTCTCTCATTGCATGTCCTGATAACATGCTGGCTTCCCCACCCCCCAGATCTACTTTTCACCTCAGCCTGATACTAGATCAGGGTGGCCCTCGAGCAATTTCGCAAGCACTGCACTGCAAATGAGGATACCAAGTGAGGGAACTTGCTCGTAGCCCACAGCAGACCTCATAGCCTAAAGGCAGCCATGCTGTAGGCACGCAAAGATCAACAGACTTGGAACTCTTCATATTTGGAACAAGAAAATCTTTCCCCACCGGCTTTTATTTGCATTAATTGCAACCACTCCTATATTTTTTCTTGACGCCCTCCTAGAAGATCTCCAGGTGTGCAGTACCTCCTTTGGAAAATCTATTTCAGTTTGTGTTCATTGCTTCTTTTTTTCCAGCTTCCCCCTCCTCTCCAGGGACTTCTTGTCTCCCCCTCTGCTGCTGCTCTGGGGAAATGCTAAAGCTAGCTCCTAATTAAAATGGTTGCAATTCCCCACTGGAACAGTGGCGCCAGGGCCTGAAACCATCCTGTGTCTGTGTCCCTTAGAGACAACCCGGCCATGCTCAGACACCTTGCTGCTCACTCCTCCTGTCACAGACTTTCCCATACTGGCTCCAGCAGGTTTCTTCTGTGTTTTGTCATCTGTGCTAATCTCTTTCTGGTGCTGCAGGCAGGGGATGGGAAGGTCACTTGACAGATGAAGTGAAGATCTCCCCGCCCTGAAAACGACGAAAGGGAAAAAGCCATGCGGGAAAACATGAAGGACTAAAGCAAAGATACAATTCTGCCTTGTGCTGTGTCCACAGCACCAGCATTTCCGTTTGGCTTTCTATTGTCCCTTGTGGAGGTCCAACACTCAGAACAGTGCCTGCCACCCAAACAACACCAAACATGTAACCCACTTACTGCCTAGGTTAGCGCCTTGCAGGGGCCATGTCAGCACGCACACAATGTATGGCCCGCCCCACAAAACAACAAGAACTAAAAAGCTGGCCCATGTTTCTGCCAATGCACGTTCTGCCCACCACATCCACAGTCATGGCCCCTCACTAGCACAGCACAGAAGCGTGAGAGCATCTTTTGCGCAGCACTGAAACTCTGCCACTGAGATGCAACATCACTTGTCATTCACAGCCACCAAACAGAGCCCATTCTGTGTGCACACACCCCTTCTGCAACCACTGCCCACCGTGACAGTAATATTATTCTGGCTAGAAATGTCCACCTCAAGTGTCTCTCGGAATAGGGATACTCTTCATCTGGAAAAGACTTTGTAGCTGCATTATATACCAGCATCATCTTTATTAGAACCAGCCCAGGCACTGCACCAGAGGTACTGCAGTGTTTAACCACAGTGGACACCTCTTCACCTGGTGTGTGATGCCTTACAGCCCCTATCGGGAACTGGAAGTGCTCCTCTGTTATGTGGGAGCAGGCAACACAGGCTTCAGGACCCAGAGCTGCACCTCGGTTCTTTGAACAAAGCAAAACTCAGCTATAGAATCACACAATCAATTTGGTTGGAAAACACCTCTGAGATCGTCAAGTCCAGCCTATGACCAAACACCACCATGTCAACTGGACCATGGCACTGAGTGCGATGTCCAGTCTTTCTTTAAACAACTCCAGGGATGGTGACTCCACCACTTTCCTGGGCAGTCCATTGCAATGTCTAATCACCCCTTCTGTGAAGAAATTCCTCCTCATGCCCAACCTGAACCTCCCCTGACTATGTCCTCTCATCCTGTCAGTAGTGACTTGGTAGAGGAGGGAAACCCCCACCTGGTCCCAAACTCCTTTCAGGGAGTTGCAGAGAGTGATGATGTCACTCCTGAGCCTCCTCTTCTCCTTTGCCTGCATAGAGGTGTTCATCCACAAACTTCAGAATATATACCCAGCATCTATGTTTTAAACCTTTTTTGTAAACCATCATCAGACATGATTAAATAAGCACAGCCTTGGTCAAAATCGGGCTCACACACAAATACATGTGTACAGTATACATTCCTCCCATCAGCCACACACACAACACACAAATGTACACATGGATCCAAGTGGAAAAAAATGCAGAGGCAAATAAATGTTTTCTGAAGGTACCAAGCCTGACAACCATTCAAATGACTTATGTGTAGGTATAGAAAATCCAGTGGTAGGAATATTCTGTATAGTAACATTTTCCAAGGAATGTGAGAGACTGAAGAACCTAATCCTCATTTATAAATATAAGGCAGAACCTCTCGCACAGCCAGTTCAAAGCTCTTTGTTGGCGTAAATGAAGTTCAACTTTGCCACCTTATGGAGGAGCAGCACGGATGGGCTCTCTCTGCCCGGGGATGGCAAGCAGAGGGCAGAACTGGAGCTGGGAGAGCTCCACCCTCAGGGTGATGCCAGAGGAGTTGGAAGAGGATGGGCAGCAGTTACTGCTCCCGGAGAGACAGTGCACACCCAGGCACAGCCACTGGCTCACACAGCTTGGCCCACATGCCTGGCAGCAGCTCCGTCTGAGGCTCTGAGGCAGAGAAGGCAGAGGAGCAGTGACTGTTTTGCTGCCACCAGCAGTCTGCTGCCCTGGGCAACTGCCTGTGTTAGCTGTGCTTAAAGCTGGCGCTAATCATGCTGGCCTCGATAGAGCTTAGGCAGAGGGGACTTGGCTGCTTTTTTGCTGTTAGCCTGTATTTTTCTTTCAGCTGTGACAGACAGTGGGGCAAGGAAACAAATAAAAACATTATTACTGAAGTTGCCCAAAAGTTTTGATTCAATACACAGGAAATTGTTATGGGAAGGTAGATATACCTGCTTGAAGATTCAACTTAACAACATCAGATATTTACTGTCAGGTGTTTGAATAGAAAATCTCAGTGAAAAAAATGGAAAAATAATTTCATCAAAAGTTTCAATGAAAAAATTGGAGTTTTCCGTACTGATTATTGCAAACCAAACTATTTTGTGCCATAATGGTCTGGTTGACAATAAAATAATAATTTTGAGTTCAAAGTGTCATTATTTTTGAGTTTGAGGTGGTTTGTGGGAATAACAGTACAAAATGTCTTATGCTCCTATTTCGTGTTACCTCCTGGGGTCTTCAGGAGGACTGCCTCTCCCATGAGACACAGCGGTGTCAATCCAAGAGATTCCATCGCCGTCCCAGCCGTGTGCCACAGTCACCATGAGTAATGGTGGCTGACAGGGGTGCTTGGCTCTTCAGGGAAATGAGACAGCCTCCTGCTTCCTCACAAAAAGAAAAGCAAATGGAAAAGACAGGTGCAGAGATACACTGATAGCAAGAGGCATGGAAAGATCCTCAAGAGGATGTCAAGCTGGAGACTTACACACAGTTCCACTGAGGAGTGAGTTTGTAGGCAAATACTGGCTCTGCTAAACTGGAACCATCAACAAGTCTATGAAAAGAGCACAGTGTTAACCAAAAGCCTGAGTAATAGCTTGTGAATGAAGTAGTTAAAGATAAATCAACATGACTATCAACAAACTTTACAAGCCAGGAGTACTTAAGGAACAATTAGTTGTTATTTCACCAATAAAGAAGCATCAGAATTGACAGGGTAGGTAGAAGTAGCTCTTTCGTTTAGTGTTTAAATACATTTATATCTTTTTAGAATCAGTTGTTTGGGTAAAGAGTAGAAATGCATTCAGAAAGGATTCTGAGAGTTTCACTGCTGGTAACAACACAACTTTATCTGTGATTTTTAAATTTCCTTATCTGCTAATGGTTGGGACTTTGGAAGGCGGGTTTAGAAGATTGCTCACTGCTCGCTCACTGCTTTTAACTGGCCATGCTAAAAACATAAAAATGCACAAGGCAGTCTTACCAGTGCTGAGGTGTCAGGTTTTAGGTTATGTCCTACCACACAGCAGGACACCAGCACACCGCCACGTGGGCTGTCTTAGAATGGAGTCATTCATGTCTTAGAATGTCATCCAGCATCAGCTCAGCCAAATATATCCAACTGCTGGTAAGACATGCAGGGATGTTCCCAATAATGTCTGTCTCAACTGTCATCGAGCAATAACTATCATTTCTCCCCAAATCAAAACATAGTCTGCTCAACAGGGAGCTAATAAAAAAAATCCAATTCTGAGGGGAAGAATGACAGGGAAATTTTTAGGCACATAAATTAATAATATGAAAAAATTGTTGTTGTTGTTGTTGTTGTTCAAAAATAGTCCAAGCTTCTAATACATAGTTTGGAGTTACTTTCTGGGCAACAACTGAAGCAGCCTGTCTAGGAAGGGATTCTAAGCTCATACTTTCATTAAAGTAATGAGTAAGGAAGACTTACGCCAGAGATTGCAGCAGATTTGTTACCTTTTTCTGGCTGAAGCTGTGCAAATAAGAAAAGAAATATCCACTTAGATACTGAAAAAGTAGTCAAGCTAGAATCAGATTTCTTCTCAAAAAATAGTTCTCTTCCTATGCAGAGAATCACTCATCTCAACAACCTACAGTCAGAAAAGAAGATAGATTACATCAAGCATGCTAAAATATCTCCAAGTAAGCAATTCCTCCTGTTAGGCTCCTCAGAAAACCACACAAGTGATTTGCTGGAGGCTGCCCGTTACTGGAGCCACTTCCATTTGTAGATGTCCAAAGCAGGGAAGTCTAAAGCAAACAGACTGACATTCCCAACCCAATGGCTCTACCTCAAGTTTCTCTTAAGTCTCATGCAGAAAACTACATTCAGTAAAAGGATTAAATTTTCATTCCCTGTATCAAAGAATATGGGACCAAATAATCCCAAAACTCCTCTTCCCACATTCCTATGCTGAGGGTCATGACCAGACTATAAAGAGAGGACAGAGAGGAGCTGTCATGATTCAAGGACCAGTTCTACCCTGCTTTCCTTGTGAAAGCACAGCCCTGAGCAGTAAATTCACCACTGGTTTACTTTTTCCCCAGCAATATTGACCAAGTCAGTCAGTGCTGCAGCACCTTTTGAATGTAAATCCCTAGGAAGCTGCAGAGTCCATTTCTATTTCACAGCTAATCAAAAGGACTCAGAAGCCATGGTGCTGTGCTTACAGACTGTGATGGGCACCAACACCCCAGATTTTTTTGGAGCTTGCTGAGATCTGATTTGGCCTCAGACAGCCCTCTTAATCTATTGCCATGGAAACCATCACATTCCTGGGCACAAGGCCACCTTTTCCTGGGACAGTGTGGGTTTTTTCCAGCTCAAGTAGAAACAATTATTCTAACAAAAAAAGTGGGTGTTAATGATGAAACACTGGAACAGGTTGCCCAGAGGTGTGGCAGATGTCCTGTTTCTGGAAACATTTAAGGTCTGGTTAGACAGGACTCTGAGCAACCTGATCTGGTTGAAGAGGTCCCTGCTCAGTGCAAGAGGGTTGGACTAGATGACCTTTAGAGGTCCCTTCCCACCTAAGCTATTCTATGACTCTTACAGATATTGTAAGCAACAACAAACAGACTATAAACAGATTCCTCTCTCCTGTATTTCAAGGGAAGCCTTCTGAGATTTATTGGCTGTTGTCAAGACAAAAAAAAAAGAGTGGGCTTGCTGAGACATTGATGGCTTGTGGGATATTGACCTTACTGTTTCTCACTAGATGTGAGACAAGAGGGGTATTGAAGATGATAACTTCTAATAGCGGCTACAGGGAAACGTACAACAGGATAAAGAATTCACTGTACAGTAAAATGCTCCATAGCCATTCTGTCAGCAAGGCTCAGTTTGTCAACATAACAACTGCCTTGCTCACACAGAGATGTGCCATATGTTTTTTACAACCAATTATCTTCTCCACAGCTAGAAAATGTTCCCCTACTAAGCCAAACCCTGCAACTTCTGGTCCCTATCACAGTTCCTGAATGTGCAGCCCCGTGACAATTTTGTTCCCAGGGACAGAGATCTTTGCCTGAGGGACTTGAAAACCCCAAACAGCACCTATGAAAACCCCAAATCAAACACACCTGAAAGGAGGGAAGGGGAGAAAGAGCTACCATCTCCTCGGAAAGAACCACTAACCAGAAAAGGGAAGCAAGGAAGCACATTGCCTTCCTGCAGCTTCCAGCCAGAGCATGTCCTGGGTGCCATGACAAGGAGCAGCCACCCACATGGAGGAGTGGGCTCAGGGTCACAACGTGCATTCCCTTACATTCCCATGCCTTCAGGACATGCTAGTCTCATTGAGCTGGTGGTCAGCTGGAGACAAAAACACTCTGTCAAGAAATAGCCAGAAGGCTCCTTTTGCTCTTCAGTTTTGGACTCAAACCTAATTTTAAAGATTCCAAATCTGTTGAAAAATTAAACTATTGCTTTTTAAGACAGCCACTATGCGGGCTGCAGGCATGGCACAGAAGTAACCATGTAATTCTTAATTTTGGAAGGGGATTATGAGTTCATTTGTTATCATCACTGAAAGAAAGAGAAGCATAAACACACATATCCACTCCAAAGCTGAGATACAGCGTGAGAAGTCCTTTTTCGCTGTATTGTCCACACCTAGTCCTTGAGAGTCAGTAACAAGCACCCTTGGGATGTAGCAGTGGTGAAAGGGAATGTTCTCAAGTGACACTGTAACCCCAGTGTGCTGAAGGGGGCATTGGTGGCTCACACAAGATGAATGCAGGGTGCCCAGCAGACCACACCGGGGCTGATGTGCCACCCAGCACACCACAGAGCAGAGTTCTGCCCGAGATACCCAACATAATAATACGCTGCAATTTACTGCATGTCTTGCATGGCTTAAAAAGGCTAAAACTTCTGTGACTGAAGTCACCAAGAGTGAGAGCAGCTCTGGGGAGACACAGCAGTGAAATCCTGTTGTCACAGGGTCGCCACAGAGGGATGTCAGGCATAAACCTTATGAGTGTGTCTGCCATCTTCTGACCTGCTCTTCTGTAGGTGCTCAAGGGAAAGCAGTTTACTCCAAAGGGTAAGCAAGGCTGGAACTAAAAAAAGATAGATACAACTGCTAATAAAAACTAACCTGAAAGGCCAAGGGTTTCTTTTTGATTTGTATTGTCTCCACTGATCTGTGACCCCCTCTGACCTCTCCCTCTGACCCTCACCTCTGGCAGTCAGTGGAAAATCAGTCACTCCAAGTAAGGACACAGACCCTGGGTCTGTGGTCCGTGCTGGCTTCCTTAGGATCAGGGCACTGTAGGATCAGGGCACTGTAGGATCAAGGCACTGTAGTCCCCTGCAGCATGTGCTGCAGGTCATGGTGTTCCTCCCACTGGCCATCCATCTTCCATGGTTCCTCAGCAGAAAGGCAATTTGCTGAAGCATGCTCCTGTCAGAAGAGTTCTTGTCATACGATAGGTGGGTGGGCGGGTAGGTAGGTTGTCCAAAATTGGCTGCCTGCTCTTGCCTCATTTTCCCAAAAGGGCAACAGAGCTTTGCAGGTTTGCTTCTCCAGTGGTGCTGCCGGAAGCATGAGTCACTGTCCATGAGTCCTATGCAGAGCTCCAGAAAATTTGTTCTCTCTTGTGACTGAGTCTTGGCTGGCCCAAACAGAGCTGGGACCACATGACTGGCTTCTTGCTAAACCAGAAGTTAATCTCATCAGAGGGCTCAATCAACAAATGCTGACTGCATTTCCTCGGGGTCTGCCCTGGTCCCATGGGAGGGACAACAGGGACACAGAATTGAAATGGATGGCTTGCTCCCACTGCAGCCTCTCCAGATTTGCAATTCAATTCAGTAGAAGATGGAGCAGGCTGCTGAGCTACCTTTGAAAGGGTCAGGGGGTTCAGAAGTGGCAGGAAAGGAATGGAATGGAGGCAGGGTATAAGCAGCAGAAGAGCCAACATTATTCTTCTTCATTCCAGAGTGAATGCTCTGCTCCTGGGGCAGAAGAAAGAGCACACCTCGGATTGAATTACCAGCAGGACTAGAAGAATGAGCAAAGGCTGGATGGCTGACACCCATACCACTTAGCAGGCATACATGTGGCTCAAACTGGGGATAAGACCATCTTACAGTCAGAAAACCTTTGCCCCAGGGGTATTGAAGACAACTTTGCTTTACTTGTGTTCATACCTCTGTTCTACAATCCTCAAAGCACCCAAAGCTTTCCATGTTACAGCCAAAGACAAAGCCAGTGTGTTATATCAAAGCATGAGAGACTGTTGATTTTTTTATGAGTTGCAAGGGGCTGGAGAGACCTGCAGAAATATATACTGACACAGAAATACATACTGAAGTGTGCTAGGAGACCATGGTGAGTTCCTCTTTGCCTCTAATCCCTTGAGAGGATGAGGTATTGCTGTAGGCAGCACTGCCTAATTGCTTGCATGAATTACATTATGATGACAGCAATTCAGCTGGACAGAAGAGGGCCTGCAAAACTTCTGGATTAAACACCCTGATTTAACCACCAAAATGTACAAAATTTTTAGTAAGCAAGACCTCCTTCTGCAGTTTTGATTTGTCCTTGTCACTGAAGTTCAGACGGCACTAGTCCCAAGAAGTCACAGAAATCTAACACAGTCCGTCACATGAGCTTGTACAGCCCTGTTCCACGGCCATGATGACAAAGCCATGGCTACAGGTCATCAGCTCTAGGCCTGTGCTAAACTACATGATGAGGACTTTCAAAATCCTGCCTTTTGTTCAGCTAAATGTCTCTGGATGACGCAAGGCGGTTGCTGGGTGTGGCTCCATGCCTGATGTTGGGATTGACTTCAGGCAAGATGATACAGATGGATCTTTCTATCCTTCAGAGCTGTGTCTTCCCCAGGTCCATTTCTCCACTTCTTTCTCACTCCTAGAGCATGTATCACCAGGAAATGTTTTCAGTGAAGGAGGAAAAGGAATCATAGGACTTGTCTTTCTCCAGTTGCTTGTTCTTTTAATTCCCCCAAACAGAAGCAGTCTTGCACCCAAACTTATGCCTGTTTTACTCACTTCCTCTAGCAAAACTGCTGCACTTTTTCTGCGCTTATCTTCAGAACTTAGCAAGGCTAAGGCTTTCTTTCTTCACCACTCCTTTGTGTGAGCCTCCTTCATACAGCAGACTGTAAACTGTTGCTTAGACTTCTACTGAGATAACAACTCCTGAATAACCTAATTCCATGGAACTAGACCTCTCCTAGCCATACCATACTTCCACTTAAAGGCCAAAAAGGCAAGATGTTATTTTCTCTTTAGTACGCACTGATTTACCTATTTCTAGTGTATTGCATGGCAGACTCTACCCAAATATTTACTGGGTAAGTTCCATCTGTATTGGAAAACCATTTAGGAGAGACAGATACCTTCACCAAAGATCAAGGGCAAAACCAAGGCCTCCTTCATTCTTCTGTATTCATCAGGATTTAACTCTCATCTTTTCAGAGCATTCTGGCTCAGGAGGCTTCAGCAAAGTACAAATTCCAGCTGCTCTGATCTCATGGATTTAAAACTCAACTATTTCCATTTTCATGGCTACATGCTTCCTGTACTTTGAACTTGCTTTGAACTTTGGATTTGAACAAACTTAGGAGCTTCCAGTCATAATCAGTGAGATTTCATGTAGGCAAAAAAAAAGGGGAAAAAAAAGAAAAAGTATGTTCTCTATGGATCAGACATAAAATCAGCCTTGGGTTCAGTCAGAAAGGTCAGATGAACTTCCTAATGAGCCCTACCTGAGTTTTAAGCTTGTATTGACAGCTGAAACTAGTCAAATTTCACTCAATTTCAGGTTTCATTTCAGATGTTTTATGCACTCCTAGACCTCACCATTTTCAACATATATAATTTGGTTATTACTCCTGATTTAAAGAGTAGATATAAATTATATTGGAAGAGAAGAAGGTGGCCAGACCAATAAATCTCTCCTCTGTTACTGAACTTTGACAAGGCCGTTTTTTTCCACAGTGTACTGAGGTTGTTTCTGTTGGATGTAAAGTCACAGATGTCCATATGGTAAATCTGTTTCAGCCCCCGGACAGAGGGCCCATGGCTACATGGAGGTTGCTGTAGGTGTCCACAAGACACCTGCAGGGCGAGACCTTGGCCTCACTGTCTTCTGCCTCAAAATATGCTGCTTTTTGGGCAGCAGCACATCCACCCCCTGAGAGCCTGGGGAGCTACAGAGCTCTGCCTCAAGGTGCGACACGAGAGCCTGACTTCATTTTCCTGTGACCACCTGAACAGGAAACAGCACAAGGACTTGAACTCACACAGTGAGAGACCCGTGGTTCTTGGATGCCAGCAGCATCCCCAGCATCCACACTTCCCGGGTGCTGCCTTTCTGCTTGGCCTACAGAAAGCAACAAAATCCCCAACAACGCTTTTCCTCACTGTTTCTTCCTTACCTTACACCATCTTCTAGTACAAAGACAAGGTGTGAGGCCTCATGGCACATTACAGTCCACCTGACAGGATCAATGAGAATATTTCCTCTCCCCTCTTTTTGAAGACTGTTGCATGGGATCATGTGAGCTGCATCTGTTTAATTTAAACCTGAATGACTCTTACGAAGTAGAGAGAGGTTGAAATCAGAACTGCCTCTCTGATGTGCCTCAGGCTGAAGGACGGAGAAGGCATGAGCCTGTCACAACAAAAGGAAGGGCCAAGGCTTAGCCCAGTGCAGCTTCATGCCCAATTTCCCATCCCTGGAAGTGTTCATGGCGAGTGTGGATGGGGTTTTGACAACCCTGGTCGAGCGACAGGTGTCCCTGCCCACGGCAGTGGGGTCAGAAGTAGATGATTTCTAAGGATCCTTCCTGCCCAAGCCATTCTACAATTCAGTCCTCCTGTCCAGACCCCATGTGCAAACCAATCTGGGTTCCACTGTTTCCCTGCAGGATGCTGCAGGTGCCCAAAAAGATGCGATGTGATCTCTGTCCATGGACATACTCACAGCTTGCCTGGAAAAGGTGCTGAGCAACCTGCTCTGCCTGGCCCTGCCCAGACCAGGAGGTGGGTCTAGAGGCCTCCAGAGATCAATGACCACATCCTTTACTCTCCCATTCAGTGATGTTTAAAGTTGTTTCACCGACACATTTTTGGGCAGGAAAAGAGAAGTGGAATGCAAAGTACTCATTATAAACATATAAATATATATAAATGTATTAAAAATAGATGATTTCTCCCACATAACAACCTCTAGTCCTTATTAGAGAAGAGAATGTGAACTCTGTTTTAGCTGGTGGTGTTGCATCCCCTTTCCACTTATACAAATCAGGTAAAAATATTCAACAATGTCTCACATCTACCTTTTTTCTTTCTAATACTTTTTAGCTACTTCAAAACAACTCAGATATACCGTGGGTCTAAAGTTCAGCTCCAACTCAGATATTATTAGGATCATCTACTATCTAAAAGGTCTGCTACAGAAAAGGTGAAGGAACTGGAAAGAAGAAAATTCCAATTAAAAATAGGAAGCGTGGAGTACAAAGAGAGATTGTGAAATGGTGGCAAGCGAGTATAAGAAAGACAAGCAGAGACTGTCAAATAAGCAGCAGGAATGCAAAGAGATGGAGATTTTAATAAAAAAAACATGATAACTAAAGCTAGTCAGAAGCAATTGTATTTTTTCTCTGGAAACATTTTTGTAACAATATGAATTGCTAGGGTTTGGGTTTGGTTTTTTTCCCTAGAGGCTCACTGTAAAAAAAAAAGGCTTTCATCAAACACAAAAGTGTTTTCAGTACAAACAGGAAAAATACCTTTTGAGATTTTTCTTGATTTTTTTTTTTAAGGAAGCATAAAGGAAAATATTAATTATATAATTGTAATTACATCTTCCATTGAATCTTCCACTGAAAAAAGTTTCAGACACCTCGTGGAGTAATATGCAAGGTGATGGCAGCCTGGGGCAGCTTGGATGCTGTCAAACCATTAACTTTCCAGCACTGGTATTTCACGTTTGATTGTAAGAATTTTACACATGCCTCATATTCCTTGGGAGAAAAACCACACCACAAGCAGATTATTAGGGGGAAATAGTTTAAAATCTCAAAAGGTAATTGCAGAGATCTCCAATGCTACAACTGAGAGATTACCATTCTTCCTTCTGTTCTTTTCCTCCACCCCAATTAATTCCCAGCTTTCCTTCTGTCTTCTGCAGTCATTCATGAAATCTTTCTCTCTACTAAACCCCCAAATGAGCTCTTCTATACACAGCAGACAGGGCAAATAATTCATCAGCTTGCCTGTCTGCAGCTCTTGGTATCATGAGCACCAGGCAGTTTTACAATACAAAATGCTGACTTCTAAATTTTTCCTAATGTAAGGCTATAGATACAGGTAATGATATAAATACTGAATTAGTTCCTCCCGACTGTTTGCAAAAGAGCTATTCCGTGCAAGAGAAAATCTTGGGAAACCCCAGGTCCCAGAACGCTGTCTTATCAAAAGCTCCAACTTGCAATGGTTATTGGTAAGGCAAACTGGTGTTATCTGGAGTAGGAGGGAATGCATAGATTCAGGATCTAGCTTCACCCAGAGCTTCCTGCCTTCACTCCCTATTCTCTGCTCTACTTCTAACATTAGCTTGATTTAAGATTATGCTATTAAAACAGAGGAGCCTAAGGGAATGCCCAGAGCTAATAGACAGATTCTTCTCACAGTTTTGCAGTGTCATACACCAAAGATGTGCTTCCCATATTTGCCTATAGGATCCTTTATGGAAACGGTTGTCAGGATTATTCCTGGGTTTGTTTTTTTTCTGGAGGTTTGTCCTTTTCCTGTGGAGTAAGTCAGCTGGAGAAGTGTCACACAGTCTGAAGGGTGTGAGGGGACTACCAGCAGTGTCTCTGGGGACGAGGAGGGAGAGCAGGGGGTTTGCTCCCACCCTTTGTTTCCACACACCTGAGCCTTACTCTCTCCAGCTGAAGTGCCATCACTGTGCCACACCCCCCAGGTCTGCATGGTCAGCACTGCCCTATCATGCAATCTCACTCTCCCTTACCCAGTCCTTTGGTACTCCGTGCCACTGCATCTCATTTCCAGCAGGCCTGTGTAGGGAGCTATTGTTGCTGTTTGGCAGATAAGCCTGGAAAAAAAAAAAGACAAAACATTGTAGTAGTCCTGATCTCAGCCAAAATTCAAATGCTTGGGGGACTGTCCTTGCCAAATCAGTGAACAAACAAATAAACAAACTCTTTTTTTTCCCCCTTATTTTGGCTCCAAGAAAACATGTCATTCAATTCAAAAGGAAATGCTCCCTTTCCATTTTCAGTAAGCTAAACAGAAACAAACGATGGGAATAAAAGACTGGAGGCAGACATTGCTTTATTCAGCAGTGCAGTGTTAAAAAACACAAAGCACAGAGGGACAGCTTTCTCCATCTGATGGGGCTGTGAAATATGAATGTTTCCCCATTTTAGGTCTACCTCCTCTGCTGTAGGAGGTTCACATGTAATTTAAGGTACATCTCCACATTTCTCTGCTTTGTACCACACATGCAATGCCTGTAATCAATGCCTTTATGAACTCTGTACAAAAAGGATTTCCCTAATATGTTACAGAAAGTGGAACAGCTCCTGCAGGAGGAAATAAAAGAGATTTACCCCAGAAAACCTGGAGTAGAAATATAATTTCAAGCTGATGAGGCATAGGCAGGGATAGGGTCTGTGTCTTCACTGGTGTGAATGAATGAATGCCTGGAGGAAACAGCTGGGTTTATGTGGGCTGTTCCTCATCATCCTCCAGTTGAGTAATTTGGCTTCCTACTCCTTTAAAAAAAAAAAACAAAACAAAAAAAACACAGACTAAGCCAAAGCCAATCCCCGCCTTTTCGACTATTCCACAGATCTAGTTGTAGTTATTACATGTCCATGGCTGAATTCATATCAAGAAATAGATTTTTACCCAAACCATTTGGAGAAAGAAAAGAAAAAGAAAGAAAGAAAGAAAGAAAGAAAGAAAGAAAGAAAGAAAGAAAGAAAGAAAGAAAGAAAGAGAGAAAGAGAGAGAGAGAGAAAGAAAGAAAGAAAGAAAGAGAGAAAGAGAGAGAAAGAAAGAAAGAAAGAGAGAAAGAAAGAAAAGAAAGAAAGAAAGAGAGAAAGAGAGAAAGAGAGAAAGAGAGAAAGAAAGAAAGAGAGAAAGAAAGAAAGAAAGAAAGAAAGAAAGAAAGAAAGAAAGAAAGAAAGAAAGAACCCAAACCAGATCATTTATTTCCTCATAATGACTGTATACCTACATTCTTCCCAGTCTGTTTATCCCAAGATTTTTCATTGTGCATAAAAGAGTAATTAGTCCAAACGATACTGACATTTGATAAATGTGGGTTAACTGATATTCTAAAACTCAAATGAAAATCTCAGCCTTAGGGAAAGGGAACAGCAAAAAATAATCACCTTGGGAGCCTTCAACAATATTAAGGCTGGCATCCTGAGGCACTGAAAATGTGCCTCAGGAGAGCCAAGCACTGGGAGGAGCAGCATCTCAACCACAGCTCACCAGCACCAAGAGGCAAAAATTCAGAAGGAAAATAAACAGTGCTCAACGTAGCAGGACTGCAAGGCTATGTGAGAGCCACTTTGTGAGACCACCAAATCAGTCACCACGGACTCCAGTGAATCCAAACTTTCTCCAGTTACCCTTCCTGTACTGGGAAAAAAGGTGGGTGGGAACTGTCCAGGCAGTGCCAGCTATCTCAGAAGGCAATTTAGCAGCACCAGCAGTGCGTTCCACCACCCCGGCACGGATCATCCTCTGCCCCTGCACATCTGCAGGGTGCATGCTGTGTGACCATTCTTTGCTTTCGACTTCAAAAAGCAATGAAATCCATTTCAGTTTTGCTTGTAACTGTTTCATTTCCATGCCGTCCCTGTTTCCTTGGATTCTGGCTTTTCTCGCCACACTTTGTTCTTTAATGACTTCTTTCTGGATCTTAAAAATAGCAGTAATTACAGGAAAGGTTCTGTTAGGCTATTCTAAATAAATGGAGGCCCATTAAAAAGAGCTGTGGTGAAAATGAAATAAAACTATCATCTGCTATGCTGTCCACACCCCATGCTTTCTAAAGGTGTTGCATCCAAACTGCAATATTAACTTGCTCTATAGCAGAGACTTTAACATGACTGAATCTGGCCATGTTCAATTATGTAATCCACAAGATCTGGTTTCTGCACTCTGCATCCTTAGATCCTTAGTGTGGCAGGAAAGATGCGTGTAATAAACTTTAGTGTCGAGTCAAATGCTCTTTTTTTGCTTTCCCCATGTGAGTTAAACTAGAAGTCATTAAGCAGTGTTTCAGCATACATGGAAATACAGCAGGATGCTGAGCTGTACTGCTAGAGCTGTGTGCAATGGCTGTGTGGGGACTAATTGAATCAATGAAACCTGTTTGCAGTGCCTGGCCAGCACGTGCAAGGACACTGCCCAGGTTTTGAGAATGAAATGTGAATGACCGGGAATGCCTGTCCTGCGACCCATGTGGGTGGAGCAGTGCGAGCTTTGAGCTGTGCGAGGATCAGTGCTTCCCAAATCTAATTTCAAGCAGAGAATTCCTTCAAAAGGAAAAG
This sequence comes from Machaerirhynchus nigripectus, assembly GCA_013397975.1. Taxonomy (NCBI): domain Eukaryota; kingdom Metazoa; phylum Chordata; class Aves; order Passeriformes; family Dicruridae; genus Machaerirhynchus; species Machaerirhynchus nigripectus. The sequence continues at coordinate 1,016,350 of VZRQ01001827.1, read as the reverse complement.
AGAATTTCATTTTGCAGGACTCAAGTAGTCCCTGAGCTCTTTCCTGATACTGGCAAGCAGGCTGAAATACTGCCAGTAGATTTTTAGCTTGGTTTCTAAGGAAACAAGGCCTTTTGTAAGCACACAGGAGTGTGTGTGTCTGTGTATGTATGTGAGCTTCTTGGATGCCCTTCACCTCCAAAAGCTTTTGAGCTCATTGGCTGATTTCAAACCAACTTTGCTGAAGCTATTGAAGGTACAGTATTCTTACAAGAGTCATGAAAATAGGTGATCACAGGTGATGTGCTGTTCATTCTGCCAGTGACAGAAAGGCTAACAGAACCACTCTTTCCAGCCTTCAAGAAATCCAGAATACTGGATTCTGTACTTCATTATTTCCACAGATCATGAATATGGTTGTTTTCCCTTGAAGCATTGCCCAACAAACCCTGGATTAAGCCCCATCAAAAGCCCCTTCTAAGAGCCACTGAACAGTGACCCACACTGGGTGGAAACTGATGCTGGCAAAAGGACTATAGGCCTAAACTTGATAAAGCCCTGCATTGTCTAGAGCATTATGTTTTGCAAGGAGCACAGCGGCCGAGTATGCACTTGAGTCTCAGCTGAGTGGGCTTCAGTCTGTTGTACACACAGAGTATTTGACCAAAGCAGCTAAAATCTCCCACCTTGGTTGCTTTTACTGTTGCTTTTCCTCTTCGTGCTGACTCTGCTCTCTAAATGTATCCAGAGAGTGTCTCTAGGAGAGAGGGAATCGAGGGCGCCAATGAAGCAGAGATGTACTTAATGCAGACACCATTAATAAATCACTGATAGTTAAGATATAGATTGGGTGATGGGTGGCAGATGGGAAGGAGGAATGTCAAATTGCTTTTCTCATATAGATTATTGGATTAACAAGGAAGCAGCGGGCATGTGGCAAACCAGTGTAACAAATTACTATCATAAAAAAAAAAGATAGAGCTCATGGCAGGCTGGTAATAATGCCATGTCGGCCATTAGCTCTCTGGAGAGGTACTTAGAGCACAACATCCGTCTTCTGGAAAAGAGACGGCCACTGCAACACCAGAGTGAAGGAGGCCCCCATTTGCTCCTCCTTCCCCCTCCCCCTGCCTCTGACACTAGAGCCCAGGCTGTCGAAGCAGGGTGGCCTACAGCATCTGTAATGAATAATCACCGTAGCTTTTAATAAGCGCTGCTAATTATTCCCCCCCTGCCCATGACCAGGCATTTGCGCTCCCCTGCACCGACGCAGGCAATATTGGCATAAGATCAGTGGGCAAGCAACAAACTGGCAAACTGACTCTCTTCTTGGGTCCCAATCCTGCTCTGTCTGAAGTCAATGACTAAAATCCCATTTGCTTTCAACAGAAACAGATCGAGTCTTAGTTTTCCTGCTGCTCCATCACGTGTGCCTACCTACACTGAAAGAATTACATACCGTAGTGCTGCAAATAATGGTCCCTGATACTCACTGGAATAAACCTCATGTTGGCTTTAGTGCCTTCTGCCAGAGTCCTCACTGCCTCCTACCAGGAACCAGGTATGCCTGTGTGCAGGGAGCAAACACAGCAGGGCTGTCGACTACAGGTGTTACACCATTACTAACTATATCTACTAAAATTAATAAATTAAGCAATGGGGCAGCTGTGAAAGTCCTATGCTGAGAAAAGAAGGCATGAGTAGCATAGCATGGCATAGCATAGCCCAGACCATCTATTTTGGTCACTAGTAAGTTATTTATGGGTTCAGTCACTTGGTCTCACAGACTTCCATTTCAGCTTAGGCTGGGTAAAATCATGTTTTTCTTCCCTCCCCAAGCATGTTTCTGTGTTCTGGTTTTGGACACCCTGCCTTGATATGTAAAAGGCTGCAACCCTCTCCCTTTAACACTCCCTCCTGCTGCTCCAGCCCAGCAGAGCTCCTGATCCCCCAGCTGCTCACACAGGCTCCCTCCCTTCAAGGAGTGCAGCCAGCGTGACTTAAAAAACCAGAAATCGATTTCCAGACTTGGAGTATTTTTCTTAGCCTTGAAACATGCTAGAGCAGTAGGGCTGGCACAATAATGCAGGAAAGCCTTCCTCTCACTCGAGTGCCTTTCTCGTGTGAGCAGGGACTGCTGCTGCTGCAGCAGAATCCAACTGCTGACAGCCCTGGGTGCTTGCCACCAGTGAAGCTTACACGCCTTTCAGAGCACAGGCAGCAAGGTGGGCCTTGGGGGCTGCAAGGCGGAGCCCATATTGTGCATAAAATCATAGGCAAGCACATAATCAAACATGATATTTTAGCAGGTATGTGCTACAGAGCCTAGCGAAGGCTGCCCAGCTGATATTTGACTCGGCGGCGGTTTTGTCCGAACCCTGTGCGCCTCCTGATCCATGTGTGCGATGAACCAGGGTTAGAGAAGAGTGAGGAGCAGATCCCCTCCTGTGGCACCCTTCTGATGCCTCAGACCCAATGCCCAGCTCCTGCATGAACCCCCCCTGTGCCATCCCTGAGTTTCCATCCTCACCTCCTTCCTGATGGCCTGACCTCAGCCTCCCCTTTCCCTTCTCTCCTCTGCCAGCTCCCAACTCCATGCAAGGTCCCCATCCCTTGATCCCCCCCATTTGTTCCTCTCCTCCTTTGAACCACTCCTTTGCCCAGGCCGTTGAGCTCTCTAAAAGCCTCATAATTTCATTTAGCTGCTGACCCTTCAGCTCCAGGCTGATTTTGTCCAGAAGCCTTGGAGAGTAGGACACAGAAAGGCAAGAAACACCAGGAAGTTTCAAGAGGGTGGTTTTCTACTTTCAGTGGTCAACCTCCACATCAGAAAAACCACTGGTGCTCTTGGTCCACAAAGGTCATTTTCTCGAGACTGGGATGTCACAAGCGCCTTGTCGGTGCCACCCAAATCCCATACCAGATCTGTGATCAATCAGCTTCTGCTTCCAGGGTTGTTATCTGGCGCTTCCCACATGCACAAAATTAAAACCCCATTAAAGATGAAGCGCGTGCGTTTCTCCGTGTGCGCATTTGGGTGTACACTTCATGTCTCAGGACTGGTGGGACTGGGCTGGGACTGTCATTACAGCCATGCCACAACCTACCACAGGCGCCAAGGGCTACAGCTCTCCATGGAAACTCTAATCCCTGTGAAATGGGATCTCAGTTTGTTTTTGTTTTAAGAAACCCACAAAAAATAGCTGAGAGATCGTAGAGCTAGATAGAAAGCTTTAAGAAGGCAAGAACGCCAACACCTTATCACACAGACTGCCCCTAGCCCTACGCCCCAAACAGTCAAGCTGGCTTTTAGGGTTTGTTTCTGAAGACACAAGTTATTTATGATTTCCACCCACCTCTCAACACACACCTCGTCTGTTGTCTCTCCTTTGTTAAGTTAAAAAAAAACAGATAAAAATGGAGGGCAATTTCATCACCTACACATTTTTTCCTATATAATTTTTCCTGGACAGATGAATAGAAATGATGGAAGTGGTTTAAATGTACAGTGGAGAAGCTGTTTGTCCATCATATGCTTAAGAGAAAAAATAGCAACACCACCCACTGATTATGCAGTCAGTATTATGGCTTTACATATGCTGCTGTGTGGAATGAATTCAGGAATGACAGTATCATTGTAGACCAGTTGAGGATTCATTTTCTGGCTAATCTATAGCTCAGATCATCACTCACAAAGCACAGCTCTGGCCTGGCTTTCTCACTGTGCTCTAACAACAAAGTTAGAGAGTGCTAAATCTAACCAATTTCCATGCAGCATTTCACTGCCTTTAGTATGGCATTGGTGCCACAATTTCAGGGAGGGATGGAATAAAACCAATTGATTTCCAATTTCCTGTCGAGCGCATCAGGGGAGAGCTTCATGTCCAGTCTGTCCCAGCAGCTGCACACCTGCAGAGCACTGGGCACTTTCAGGTCCCTGTCCTGGGAGCCAGACTTGCCCCACAGGTGTTGTCGCCTCCTGTTAGCCAGCACAGCGAGGACATCACGGGAGTAGGTGGTCTCAACAACCAGCATCAGGCTGTGGCATGAGCTGATAAAGTGCTGAAGTGCTAAACTAGACCTGATTTAAAGGAGTAAAAAACCCCAAACACTAAAAGACCCAGAAAATGCCCCAGTTCTGTTCTCCATAGGAAACATGGGTATTTTTAAATGAAGAAATGCTCCTGCTTTGAGTGTCTTTATGGTGTATGGCCTCCTAAGTTACAGGCCAGTGCAACATGGCCCATTTATAACACAGAGCAGCAGACATTACATGGGAAACAGCAAGAGCCTCTGGAAACATTTGATTTATGAGATTAAATAAAATGTGTTTATCAAGCCAGTGTGGTGCATATAAAGATAAGAAATTGTGCCAAGTGTATAGGAAGTCCATCTTCTAACACTGGCAGGGTCCAAATAAAGATTTCAACGGCAACATTTGGCAAAAATAAAAGAACTCCAGCTTCTCTAGGCATCCTTTGAAGGCTGTTTGTCGATCTATGGACCATGGGCTGTCCTTGCCCTTTTAGGCCACTGGGACAGGCAGTTCCAGGCCTTCTCAGTATTTGTTAAAGTGCCAGGTGCACCTGCAGGATTTAAAGCGTATAGGTCTTTGTGCAGGAAGCTAATCTCTTGAATTTTATCCGTTAATTAACGAGATGCCAACTGGAGAGTACAGGTGTTTGGCAGTTTCATGAGACACGCACCACAGAGGCAGCAGCTGCTCTTGTATTACCTGAAACTGCCAAATATTCCTCACTTGTAGCCCAGCACAGAGGACTGTACCGGGGTGACCCAAATTCTGTGACTCTTTGTGCTGCAATCAGATTTTGGTCAGCTTTATCTGTAGAGGAGGCTCAAGTGTGAGACTGATGAGCCCCAGGAGATCTAACCATTGGATTTAGGATCTTGTGGTCCCAGCTGTGTTTCTGCCTGAGGTCTGACATGGCAGCAAGATGCTCCATGGTACTTGTGCCAGTGCCTCTGCTCCCATGGTGCTGGTAAAGCCAGGGAGAAGCAGTCAAGAAAGCAGCATGACTGGCAGCATATGGCAGCAGCCAGGGTCACAGTCCCCAGATGTGCCTGTCCCACAATCAGGGGTGCATCACATGGATATTCTTACGGTGGGGAAAAGCAGGAGGAGGATCACTCATACTCCACAAACTAACACAAAGGTCTGAAAGATGACAAAGCATCCCTGTATCTCATCCCCAGCCCTGCCAGGGCCATACATTTGAAGCAGGTCTTGGCAGCCCACAAAAATGGGATGGCTGGGAATGGATCTAAATGCCACAGCCCTTGTAGCTTCATGTCCAGAAAATGAGCAGCCAGGACTGGCTTCAGATGAAAAAGATATCCAAGTTTTAACACAAACAGCCTCCCTTCCCCGAGTGCCCCTCTCCCTTTCTCCCATCTGTCTTGCCTTGGTTTTGTTTATGGTGGGGGTTCTGGTCTGTGGGTGGGAGATAGCTGCTGGGTGCTCCAAACTAGAAGCAGTTCAGGATCTGTTCCCACTCCTACGTCCCAGGCCACCATCTATGTCCTAGTCAGAGCTTTAAGAGGAAAGAGTTTGAAGGTGGTGTAAAAAGATAATTGGCGATGACCATTGCCCTGCCATGAGCACAGGACAGCGATGGCCGCAGCGGAGGGGAGGCAGTGGTGAGACCCTGAGAGGATATTCAGTGAGTATCCAGGCTTGATATTTCAAGGGGTCCTTAAGATTACAATTCATCCAGCTCCCATAAAGCTCCCCTGAAAACCCACACCTCCCGCAGGGATGAGATCTAGCATGCCCCCACTGAGTTTGTCTGCAGGAGCTCCAGCGTGCCTGACGCAGGCACAGGGATGACAGAACAGCAGGGTTCCCTGGTGAGGCCACCGGAGCTGTGAACAGACAGAAAGGTCTCCCCCAACACTGCCCCCCAGCTGATTATCATGCTCCAGAAAGGTTTTGCATGTGCAAGATATCTGTAAGGCCTGCTGCCAACTTTTTGTCAAAGCACTGATTTTTCACCATGTGAGTTATTGCTTTCTTCTAGTAATTATTGATAGTGCTCTTGGATGAATTACAGACATTTAAAAATGAATTAGACTGTATGTGTGTCTGTCTCTCCCATCCCCTTTCTGTTTCTCCACCACAGGATCTATGGCTTTGAAATGTTGATACATATTCATTACAGCTTCTAAGACTTGAAAGGCATAGCTAAAGGGAGAGCTCAGATCAACAAGAATGTGAAAGCAGCAATGAAAGCAGGATCGTGGCTGTAAGCACAGTGAGTAAGCAGCATTTGAGCAGTCAGCACAAGGAGTGAGGTACCAGGTCTGAATCCTGGTCCTGGTTTTGCTACTGTCTCTGATGGCTGCAGACAGGATGTTGTGTCCTGGCTCCCTCAGCCACAAGACTGGCTTGCTGATGCTTACTAGGCCTCTGAAACATCATGCGCCATAAATGTAGTCTCAAGTGACAAATGAATCCAGCCATCACCTTTCCTGCCATTTCCAGCTGTCAAAGCAATGAATCCAGTAAGAAATTCTTTTGGGGAAAAAAGGAGCCCTGAGCATGTACCAAAACCACAGGTGAGAGCATCCTGTGCTCATAGCATTGAGAGCAGAATCCCAGTGGCAGATGGTGCACACACACTTTTGTACAGGCAGGCACACACTGGCACACGTGCTCCATGCTTCCACAGAGACATGTCTTGTTCTGTCTTGTTTTGAAGAGTTCCCAACCCAGGAGTTCAAACAACGTGGAAACTTTGGATGTCTCTTCCAAACCTGTTCCTACAGTCTGGGGTGCGGTGGGAAAAGGCAGATGAAAGATGAGTGTGTTAGGGCTGTTGCAGTGGTGCGGGAGTGAAGATAAGCAAACCCTCTTTGTACCAGTGGGGTGGCATGGTGTCAACACTTTCATCTGGCTTTTTCTTCTCCTTTTCCACTGCAGCTCGCTGGGTGCACTTCTTTGATGTGAAGGTGTGTCTAGCACCAGAAGGCTTTTGGCTAGTGGTCTTCATTCGGGGCAAGACAGAAAATCGTATTTGGTAGGAATTCAATCATTACTCTGGGAGAAAATCCTCCCAGCTGAATTTTAACTACAGAGAAGTTTTGGATTTTAGCAACCTGGAGGTTTTTTTCAATAAAATCACTGCAGCTGGAGAATTCCCAAGCATGGAATTAATGGAAGCATGGAAAGCATGGAAAGCCTGGCTGTGACATCTGAGCAGTTCTGCCTCTCCCTGGCACAGCTTCAGAATACAAAACTGTTGCATTTGGGACATCTTCAAGCTCTTGTGTGAAGGCACATTCACCTGGTAAAACTCTGACTAGATTACTCATTTACTGCCTTTATAGTCAAGGCACCACCTGCAATTTTTTTTATTTCTTCCTGAGAATTGCTTTAATGCAAGGCTGGTGAAAAGTCTCATATTAACAGCAAAAAGCTTCAATACAGAGCAGGCTGAGTACTAGCAATGCTTGAATAAGCTTTTTCCTTACAGATTCTAATGCTAATGTGTCTCCAATATTATCCCCAGAGATGAGAGACTCGCTTTCACTTTCTAGCCTCTCTGCCAGGCTTGCCGGTGAAAGAGGGAGACAGTTTCCAGCAGTGATGGTATTTCTGACGTGCACTGATCGAGTAGGAACTGGACTGGGACTAAGTTCATTTCCTATCGACTGACAGCCAGTCAGCACGTGATAGAAATTTGCAGTCCCTGCTGGTGTGGGGGCTGGATTCATATTGGCAAACTCCGCATGGAAAGGCTGTCTAACCCATTACTAAACCGTTGATGCCAAGACATTTCTCTGTCTCCTGTGAGGATTCATTTTATAGTCTTTATGATGAATAGCCCTTGATACAAAATAGTCGGGGATAAAAAGGTACAAAATAGAAAAAAAGCATATACAGGAAGAAAGCATAGCTCTTTGTTTCTTGATGCACAAAGATCTATCTCTGAAATCTGAAAATATGCAGGCTGGATAAGGGATGCCATTAGCTTTACAAAGGAGACCTTCTTTTGTCCCTTACACAAAGGTCACATCTGCAGCATAGGCTCAAACCATCACGTGCGAAGAGGGATGCAAAGGATGTTTCCAGGACCCTTGACCAGCTAGAGTCCCCAGGGGTGCTCTTTTCTTGGGGCTTTTCCTCTGCCCCTGCCCTGCAGCTCCCTCTTCCCAGGGCAGAGATTGTAAGATCCGCTTGCTAACATGGGTCAGGCAGAAGGCGCAGGCCAGGCACTTGACAGCATAAGCAGACTTAGTACCATGGGTCCAATGTCTCTATCCCAATTTTACACTGGGAGGGAGCATGGCCAAGTGTGGTGGTGGATAAGCTATGAAATTTGTTGCTTAATGTACACACACTTGACACTGTGGAGAGCATTGAAGGGCTGGTCCTTAAGCTGTTCAAGAAGCAGCTGGAGTGAAGGAACAGTGGTTTGGGGAGTCAGCCCTGCTACTCAACTGATGGGATGCCTTAGAGCAACACCACCCCAGGTGAGGCACACAACATGTGTGTAGGGACCCTTTCCTGGAAGGGATGAACCATGTCCCACGTGCTGCTAGAGGCACTTGTTACTGAGGTCATGCAATGCAGCTGATGCCCCTTCATAAACCATCACAAGTAAGTCAGGCTTTGGCTTCAGCTTACAGCGAGGGTTCTATTTGATGGCAGGCTGCTTTAACGTGGCTTTCATCAGTGCCTTTCTCCCAAGATAAGAAGGGTGTCAGAAAGATATCAGCAGTGGTTTAGGGGTAGCTGGATGCTGCTGTTTTGAATTAATAGCAGGACAGCCTCCATTCACATGACCTGGTGTGAGGCTTAGCCACAAAAACTGCAGTTCTCATGACACCAGTGTATGGTCCCCTTAAAAGCAATCCTATCATGTCCATCCAGTTACTTTCTAAGGGTAGATTAGACTCCTAGTGGACTGCATATTGCCCTCTGATAACAGGCTACCTGGTCTCATACTGTCTGTGTCTGCCATCTCCCACAGCCAGGCCACTCAGGAAAACAAACCGCAATCGGAAGCTTGGAGCGTAGGAGACATAATGCTGGGAGTTGTTTCAACCAGCAAGCCAAGACCTTTCTTGGCTTGAGTAGTTTGAGAAAACCTGTGTCTCTAAAAGGCCAGCAAGAGGGTTCCATGGACTCAGCCAGGGGATTCCAGCTGAATGGCATGCCAAGCTCTGGAGCTGCAGTGGGCTGTCACAGACCTAACAGACCAAGGGTGGTATAGACCAAGGCAGATACAGACCCACACAGAGGGCAGTGCAGGATACCAAAAGACAATTCAGTCTGAAAACCACAGCTTCTTGCTGGTATTGGAAGTGGTGGGCACATTAAGGATGGGGGAGCAAACTCCAGGCCATTAGTACCAGGTCCAGTAATTGCAGGCTATGGATTAAAGGAGCTAGATGTTATGGGCATTGTGGTACTGTTTCACCATGGGCAAAGAGAGGTGGCATGGAAAGGAGTACAATAAATCTATACTAAAGGAGTTCATTGCCCATGCCAGAGTGTATGCATACGCCAGAGCCTGGGTCTGTGCTGCTGGCTGCCTTCCCAAACCAATGCACAACACAGCAAGAGGGAAATCACGAAATTTATTTCCCTGAGATTCTGGAAAGGGAAACAAATTTTGCCTCAGAAGGGAAAGTCCAGCATGTTTTTTCTACCTGTTCAGTAAGCCACAGAATCAGTAAAGACAGCAGTCTTCTCCTTTGGACAGTCTCTTCCTCCTTTCACTGCCAATGCCTGTCTCTGGCAGGCTGCTTTAGAGCCTCATCTGAGCTGAGGGACCAAATGCTCCACGGCTTCTTCTTGACAGCACCTCATTTCATCTGTGCAAGAGGAGAACAGGAGGGATCTGAGCTGGAGTGGCCTTCAGCCACAGAAGGTGAGTGGTGTCTCACACTCCATGCATGCTCAGGTAGACACACACACACACACACACACACACACATACACACACGCTGTCACCACCCCCAGCCTCAGGAGGCAACAAGCTCATCCCTACTAGTAGGGACTCTGCTCCCAGTGTGTGACAGAGGATTACCAGAGTCTTCTGCATGTCCCTCCTACCATTCCACCTCCCGCACATGGAAAATTGCTTTACTGGCCAGGAAGTACTCTGCAGGAATAGCTAGGGTTGCAAGCCTTCTCCATCACTAATACCTCATGTTCTTGTGATCGCAGCTGCCTGAGGGACGTGAGTGGTCTTGGCTCTTTCAGATTTCAGTGAGATGCATGAGGGAGCTATGTTCACAGCTCTCCTTCTTCATAATCCAAGACGGGTCTCCTTCCTTTTCTTCTTTGTCGTGAATAAGAAACCTGGTCTGTTAATTCATCCTTATATGCTCTTTTATTCATCTATACATGTAACAGCTGTATCTTTGAATTGCTAACACAAGATCAGTTCTCACTATACTGAAGAAACAGTGTAGGGGTTCATTCCTATTGTCACTTTTCAAATCAGACAAGAAATTCCTATATTGACTTGCTTTGGGCAAGAAATTCATCAGCAAAGAAGCAGAGGAGTGTGACTATCTACCTCTCTATCGATCTATCTATCTATCGTGTGTGTGTGTATGTGTGTAGAGTGTCTCCAAAAAATACTCTAAACCCCTTCTGTATGCTAATTTTTCCCTTTGAGTTTCCAAGACAACAGTGGTTTCACTCAGTGCTGTCCCCATATAACTCTCTGGTCCTCTCTTTTCAGAGATGACTGCATGGTTTGTAGGGACACTATTTTTTTATCAATTTCTGTACTTTTTCTCTATGTTTCTAATCACCCATACTGATCTATCCTACTCCTGGTATCTGTGAGTACCAGCACACAGAGAAGTTAACCCAAAAATAGCTATGGTTTGATCCCGAGGAGAGCATCACCAACTCCGGTGCAATGGCCCCATGTGTACGTTCCTTCCCCGCGTTGCATGTGGAGTCACTTATCCCATTTTCAAATAAACTATCTCACTTGACTGTGGGGTAGGAGTAGGTCCATGGGAAGGTTCCGTGCTGTCACACTCCAAAGATCACCCCTTAACCTGAAAAACCTTTTGTCTGGTGTAACTTGTTCTGCATCTGTATCCAAAGGCATTCAGAGGCATCGGCTTTCCTCATTATATTTGCACTGTGGGAGGCATCTCAGTAACAGGTAGCAGTGGTTGTGCCCACTGCATGTTGTAGGATATAGCTGCATTTTTCCTAGGCTGGCAGTCACTCAATAGATGTCATTTTTGCATAGGCAGGTACCAGAAATCATGTCACTTAATTTTGCCACTGCCACTGCTTGTGCTCCGCAGTTTGGAGCTTCCTGTTAATGCAGCTATGCAAGGGAAGCCTGCAAAAGTAATGCAGCAGTGCCTATTTCTTTTCCCATTTTCCACTGGGTACAGGTCCTTCTAGAGTCTAAAGTGCTCACCTGCTGTGAAACAGATCTGAAGGCTTGTCCTGCTATTCCCTTCATGAGAAGGTTGTTCTTCAGCCCTGAGATCTCACCTGTGGGAACACTTTCCTAATTTCCAAACTGTACTCTTCACTATTGTTCATTTCCACTGAGACCATCAGTCCAGTTCTCTCTTCCTTGGCTCTTCCTCTAAAACTCAAGTCATTTACCAGTTGCACCACTGTCTTCTCCCATGTATCTCCATTTCTGTCCCACAGCAAATGTTGCCATGAAAATGTGATTAGTAGAGTTCAGGAAACTGCAGCAGGATAGTACAGATTTCTAAACACTGCTAAGAGGCAGTGGCTCAGATTGTGATTTGAAGGAGGCTTCTTCTCCACCTTTGCTAGCAGTTCTCATTCCTTATCAGTCCAGATGATCAAACTTGCTGTCTATGTAATAGGACATGAGTGCTGGTGGGATGTAAGCAAGTGCTTATGAAAGCAGTGTGGTTCCTGGGGTGGTACAGGAAAGCACAAGAAGAGAACTGCATAATCTGTGAATCAGATTCATCTTCCCTGCTATTTAAAATAAAAAGCAGCAGTAAGACAGATCCCAGGTCCAGGCCTGGTTCAGAGCAGCTTACATTTGGTGCATTCAGAAACTTATCCAGGTTTGATAGGGGCATGTGCAACTCTGAGAAATCCCCTGGGAAATTGATCCTTCCCTCCAGAAAGCTGGAGAAAATGCTCATATTTACAGTTGAGGTAAAGTGAACAAAAATACAATGTTCCAAGACATTGTGTAAAGATTGTGTATCGCTGTAGAGGTGGAAGGGTGCTGTGTAGTAGCATTGCTGGTCTGCACTGGTCTGCCCACTGACTCTCTGTAGGGCAAAATGTGTCTCCGGGCTCCGTCCATGAAATGCACGTGACAAGACACAGGAAACCTGGAAGATACCACTCGTGTTTTTAAAATCTATTGAGATCTTCTGCAGAAATTGTTAAAAATTGACAAACCATTCTTTTAATCTAAGTCTTATTGTTTAAGGGGAGTAGAAATACTGAGAGGATGAAGAGAAAAGATCTATTGGGACATTCAGATTTCATTCTGATCTTGAACTTGGTACACGTATCTTTGATTTTTAAAGTCATTGAATTGTGAATGTGAGAACTATTTTGGGAACCTGCATTGCCTTTAGAGTTCAAGGAGAGCAAGATTTTGGACCACAACACATACAGGTAAACCCTGATGCCTCTTTCAGTCAGACACCTCAATTATGACAAAGAATTTTATGTATTCTTCTCAAAAAAAAAATTTTTAAACTTTAAGGTAGCTAGTGTCACACCACAAACAAAGGAGCTTGGTAATCAGGTGCCCTTAGCTATATTGTGACCTTGGCCACTACAGAAAATCACTCCAGAAGCCTCCATCACCCTAAGAGATCCTTGATCTTCCAGCACAACAAGCAGGTTATTACAGCTCTCCAGTGTTCCTGCAGAACAGCAAACAATCAGATCAGCTAAGAAGCAGCACGTACTCCTTCCCAGAAGTGCTCTGTGCAAGATTAACAGCCAAATGGTTTTGTCTACCAGGAGCATGCCTTAGGATCACGTGTCATAAATCCGTGCTCTAATCTAACTTTGATCATGTGCATTTAAAAAGTACAGAGGATCGAATACAAAGGAAAGAGGCAAATAATAGCAAAAAGAAATTAAATAAATAATAAGAAAATTTTGAGCAGTAGAGAAAGAAAAGCCTCAATCAATCTGCAGCATTATTGCACAGCATGGACCCAGCTGTTGAAAATCTGCTATATGGGAGCAGTCACCTTTGACTTGTCCAGGAATAGCTGAGGAGATGACAAAGGTGACAGCTTGATTATCAGCTTCTGACAAACAACATGGCACTAGCTATTTACCTGAGGTAACAAAACCGTGTGTGAAAAGCCCCTTCCCAAAGAGGGCAAACCCCAATCCACAGACATTCCCTCTACGAAGACAAGTCATACCTGCTTCCCACAGCACACAACTTTGTGTGGAGCTTCAGGATTTACAGAGCATTTCCCTTAAGTGTGATCAAAGTCAGTTTTCATGTGTCAGGCTCAAATTTTAAGAGAGCTAGAGATTTTTACATCGTGCTTTAAGGCAATTTTAGAGTGCAAAAGCAGATTAAGCTGCCCTATAGGTATGAAAAATGGTGCATTTTGGCTGCATTTTGTCTAATTGCACTTCAGAAGAGAGTCAGGCACAACCCAAGTCCTCTGTCAGTTCTGTTCACACCTGACTGTCACTAGCAACTGCAAAGGTCTTTAAAAACACCATCAGCCAAGGGAGGAACAATGCAGAGTGCAAACTGGCTCACAGTGAGTCACTTGCAGCTCCGTGTAAAACTGGCAGCCCCAAGAAGGAACCATGTGTTTGTTGTGTGATCCTGAATTTACTACCATGGATTAACATACTTTTTCCCCTACTCTTGCAATAGCTCACTGTGGGATTTACAATGTCATGTGAAGGCCCCTTTTATAAACTGCTGCCTGTAATAGCTGAAACAGTGAAAATCACCTAAGCCAAGCTGAGTTCTGGCTCAGAATATTAATGCATGTTACAGGTGGGATTTTATATTTGGAGCAGATTTTTGTAGTCCATACTTAGAAATCAGAGTTGAAGCTTTCACCTAGATAAACCCAGCAGTGTCATCTTTTACACTAAACATCAGCTCATGACAACAATTCTGATGTGATAATTACAGATCAAGTTGACATAAGAACTCACGGTCAGCTATCCTTGGTTACATCAAAGGTCCATCTAGCCAGGACCCTTTAGTCCATCGCTGAAGGTAAGAAACTACTTGGAAGGTACTTGTTCTTAAGAGACCAAATATAATATGTATATCTAGAATATCCAGCAAACCTCGAAAATTCCCTCCAACACACTGCAATCGCTGTTTCATGAGACATTGTTGATGTCTCTATAACCCTAAGTAGGTTTCCCTTCTCTAAACTTCAGAGACCAGACCCCTCTGAAGCCCACGGCAGCAAGCATAGAGCACCTGCAACACCTGCAGCAAAGATTTTCACACATGAACCACATATTCAAAGAACCACGTCCTTTTCATGGCTCTGTTTCAGCTGTAAGTTTAATTCAGTGCCCCTGCTTCTCCCACCAGCGAGCAACAATTCTCCATGCCATGAGTGAGAACACAGAAAGGGCCCTGGCTCACCTCTGGGCACAGCTCCCCAGTAGGTACAGAAAGCCACTAAACCATCCACATTCACCCCAAAAACAGGAGCTCACTTAAATCCTGGCTCAAATCCAAGCCTGAGAGGTGTGGACATGATGAAAGGTAGGAGTCAGGATGTCTGGGTGCTGACTGGTGGTCTAGCTCCTGGCAATTCTTGACCCTCCTTGTGGACTGACACTGCTTCTTTAACCCCCTTTGAAACCCTGAACAATCCCAGCAGGGACCCAGGGTCCCAGGGCCCAAGCCCACCACCATGAGGGATCCTGGTGCCAGGCACTCTCTGTGATGTACTATGAGGTTACAAAAGCACCTTAAACTCCATCGTATGCTTCCAAATCAAAGGCCCCAAAGATATTTGCCTTGTCCTGTGTCTCCTTTCAGCTCCAACATGCTCTTTCTTTGTGCTGAAGGATTGTGATGGTTTGAACCTGAGTTGATGGACAGTTGTTTTGACCAATAGCGCTTCTCGAAATCTACATATTTAAGTTGAGGCGAAGCCTGGGAAATCTCTCTTCCTTCCAGCTTTCGGGGTGGTGAGAGGGCTCTGGCCAGCAGACCAGGCTGGGCCTGGCTGGGCCTGGCCGGGCCTGACCACTCGGCCCCGGCAGGGGCTGGGGCCAGACCCGCGGCTCCGTGAGGGCTGTGATGCCCCCCTGCCTTCTCCAGGGCAGCCAGAGATGGACTTTTTACAGCTTCCGCGGAAACTAGCTCCTGGCCGCTGCCCAGCAGAGAGCATGTGACCACCAGAGAGATAAGTTGTAGCTGCAAGCCAAGGCTCTGAGTAAAATT
>VZRQ01001827.1:988642-1000502 GCA_013397975.1 Machaerirhynchus nigripectus | reverse complement strand
GAGAAGACTCCTTCTTGTGAAGAAGCCCCATAGCATGGGCAAAAGAGACTCCTCTCCCTAAGTGAACTGATGAAAGACTATTATATAGGTGGTAAACTGACTGAAATAATCTCAAGTTTGTGCCTTTATGTTGTAATTGGGAAGAGGGGGGAGGATGGGGGGAAGTGTTCTGAAGGTGTATTTTGACTCTTATTAATCTTTTTTCTTTTAGTTATGTTAATAAACTTCTTTATATTCTTTAAGTTTGGAGCCTGCTTTGCATTCCTCCTAATTCTTATCTCACAAAAGGTAAGAAATGCGAACCAACCCACTACAAGGATGTTCACTGAGAGCCTGGTGGGAGGATGTACCAGGCAGGCATGAAAAGAAAGCGGAAGCAGGACACATCTCATGTTAGTAAATAATGAGAAGGGTGGTGTAAATGCTTCAAGCCTGAGTAAGCTGAGCTGAGGGTTGAGCAGTGAATAGCTCTCTCCATCTCTATTCACAGATCAGCACAACAGGATCCAGTATCTACTGTTCTGGAATAATTCTAAACCTAATTTCAGGTGTGGTGTAGCAAGGAGTTATGATCAGATGTGCTGAAGAAGCGAAACAAACCCTAGCCTATGAAGCTCGGCTTATTCTCCCTGATATCACTTCTTCCCCATTAACCTAAGGGTAAATTAAAGTCAGGGTAAGGCAATTGTTGGTTGGAAAAGGAGAAAAGATAGCATTCTCTCACACAGACATCAGCTGCATCCACACATACTCACATACGCACACAGAGCCTCTACTTAAAAGGAGGGAGCACTGTGAAAAGGTCAGCAATCTCTACTCATTTTCTGCCCTCAGGACCACAGGAAAAAAAAGCTCATTGAGTGCACCCCCTGCCCCATAGCAGGGTCACTGTTTGCATAAACTTTCCCTAATGATTGTCCGACCATTCTGAAAAACCTATGGTGCTGGCTATTCCTGTCATATTCCTAGGCCATATATTCCTGCCCTCAAATACATTTTCCTTAGCCTAAAAACCTGTCCTAGTGTTTAGCCTAAGTCTCCTTTACTGCAATTTAAACTCAATATTCCTTTTTATACCCTCAGTGGAAAAGAAGACTATTTAAATTCCTTTGTCTTAGTAGCAATTTCCTGTGTATTTAAAGACTTGTTTTCCTACTGCTTCCCTCTAGAGCCAGTCTTCTTTAGCCCAAACAACCACAAATCTTTGTGTCTTCCCTCACACAGGCTGTGTTTTCTAGACCTTAGATCATTTTTATCCCTCTCCTCTGCTGTTCCCACCAAATAGCCTGTGTCTTCCCACGCTGGCTTCCCAGTGCTTCAGCGAGGCTGTACCACCACAGAGCAGACCATGGCCTCCCATGTTATGTCTCTTTTTTATACCCTGAAATGATATCCGAGGTCTGCCCCTTTTTTTTTTTTTTTGGCAGTATGGCATTTACAGAATATGCATGAGGATCTTCGGATCTTACTGGACGGGATAAATAGTTCATATTTTAAGAGGAAGAGGTGACAAAGTACAGAGACCAAGTAGGAAGACAGGCAGAGCTTGGGGTCTTATTTCTTGATCTGAGGAAATAATTATTTCCTTTTACAGTTTTCTGGCATAAATAGAAAGGCATTGTGTGGTGTTTTGAACACTGCCTTGTATTTTGGCTGCTAAAAACCAAGAAGATATTGACAACATTAAAGAGAAGCTCATCGAAGAACAATAAAAATGGTTAAGAAGACAGAGAAAAATTAAAGTAATTCCCTATAATTTAATCAAGTGATAATTTCAGGAGAGGATTAAAGGCTTAAACAAGCCTTAAAGATGGAAACCCGAGCAATGCAATGATTTAGAGTATTTAAGGACAGCAAGCAGATGGTCATAAGAGAATGCATTGACATGAAATTAATGAAAATACCACTTCAGAGTAACCTGGGAGAGCAGGATTTTCTAGGCAGCGGAATAATGTCCAGGAAAATGATAGAAACTTCACTGTTCACAGCATTTGAAGCCAGACTGCACAAAAGAAAGAGTAGGTGGACAGCAAAGGAAAGGTCACTGGGGCAATTAGGGCTGGATCATTTTCTCTTGGGTCTACCATTCCTGTTTTTAAAGAAGAAAATGTATAGATTATGTGTATTTCAACCGAAAGACCTCCCTACTATGTCTTCAGTCCAGATGATGGGGAGTTCATGCAATAGATTTTGGGGGTGTCACGATAAGGAAGGAAACCAATCTGTAGCCCCAAGACAGGAGCAAGAATCCCTCTTCTAACTTTGGTGGAATTAGGGAAAACCCAAAGAAAATTACCTCATGAGACAGAAAACCTCCTAAGGCAGATGGCAGCTTTTGTGTTATGTCTAACCTTGTCACAGACAAGAAGAATTTGCTACTGATACATCAGCAGCTGAGTAGAGCAAATGTGACAGCACGAAGGCAGGTGAATTTTTTTCTCTGTTTTTGCTGAATCATTTATTTCCTGTGCGCTGCATTTTCTGGGATGCTAAATGATCAGCAAATTCCAGCTGAATTTGCTAAATAATTTCACATGAGATGATACTAAGGGGAAAGAGGCCATGTCAGTGGGGAGAAGAGTGGTACACTTCCAGTTTTTACTTGTAATCTTGTCTCCTAAACGGGACAGTAAGGAAAGCCTGGATGCACTGAAGTGCTACAGCAGGAGCAGCCAGCCCCCCTCCTTCCCCAACAGCATCGTCTTTGCACTGACACAGCACCAGCCTCCAGTTCGAACCCACATTGCTTCCACTCCCAAAGAGAAGGGCTTAGTCACCAGACTGAGCTACTCTGAACTAGGCTACTGCCAGTCTTTCTGGCTGAGGCTGTCCCACTTTGCACTGACGTGCAGACTAGGAGAAAAATAAACATTTTTGTCACTTGACCCTCAGGTGACAAAGTTCTCAGCAGCAATGGGAACATTAAGTGTTCCTGCTTTCTCACAGCTGGCTCTTGCACTTGCACCATCACATCGTGAACCAGGGCAGGGAAGCAAAGCCTTGGCTTAAAAATAACCTGCCAAAAGATAATCTGTGCTTTTAAAGCCCCATAGATTTTTCTGTGTGCTTCCTAGCCCAGCTGCCCAGAGACCTGTGCCATCACAAGCAGGAACAGGGGAAAAAAAGATGGTAGAAGATAGAGATAAGACTCTACCAAAGATATGGGGGAAGAGGTATTGCTGTCTCACCACTCAGAAAAAGAAGTTTAACCATGGGAATGATAAGGAAAAGTTATAGGAACACAGAAAAGGTGATGACAGAAAAGTGTACGGGCCAGCAGGCAGATGTAAAAAGAGAGGATATTGTCCTCTCACACCAAGAGCCCTGATGGTGTGGGCTGGTGCTGGGAAAGGGTGACGGACATCACAAGCAATTAGGTATTACACATTTGTATTCCTCTTACAGGTGAGCAAATGGTTTAGCCTCCTTTCAGCTTCTGCAGCCTTCTACCAAAATTCAGTGTGACCCCCCCGCCAAGTCCAAGTAAAGTGCTTTTTTGATAAGAGTGACAGAGAAAATTAGTATTTCCTGAGGCAAACTCCAATCCCTGCTGCTTTGTATTATATTTCTATATATGCAGGCTCACGTGCACATTCCTCATCTCCTGACCTGCAGTAAAGACTGGATTAAAAGTCACGGGTGGCAGTCAGGGGTGGTGGCCCTTCAGAGACAGGCCAAGCCAAGCTGTATTAAACCAGAGCACAGAGCACCCTGAGCCTGACCTGTCAAGTGTTATCACACTCATCTTCCTGGAGAAAGGCCGGGCTTCATAACTCACATCAGGTGGCGGCTCTCAGGTCCCGTACATCTACGCCCTGAGCAAGTGAGCTGCTTTAGCTTTTGTCACAGGTGTTTTATTTTTTTGGCAAGAACTGCTGGAGTAAAATGCTGTTAGCATATCAGCAGGCTTGTCACTCCCTCCCTGTCACATCAATCAGAGAGTCTCTGTGGACCCAGGCTGCCTTGCCTTGCATCTCGGCACAAGAACAGCGGGTTCCTTCCCCTTGCATTGCTCAGCCCCGTTGTGAATGAGTTGTTCTCCTGCAGCTGCAGGAAGGCAGGGGACAGGAGCCACTGAGCCCCACTGTGCAGAGCAGAAGCTCGAGGTGTTGCAGGACAAGGAGGTCAGTGAAGCCACATCTTTCATTATGTCTGAGTTTGCAATCAAGGCTGATTCCAGACAGTATAGTTAATCTATGCTCCCCAAATCTCAGCTGGAAGAAAAATGGATTAGCTTTACTGACTTCACTGAAGCCATGGCAATTTACCTTACTGAGCATCTGACTCTTATCCTGGCCATCAGTTACTTCCTGTGTTTCAATATACAGCACAAAAGCACCGTTTTTCAAGCTGACCAGGCATCAAACATGGCTCTTTGGATGGAGGGAAGCAGCAGAGACAAATCCAGGAAGTGGCATTTCAGTGTGCTGTGAGAAACAGGGGGAAAAGAAAACCCTGTGTAACCTCATGTGTAAAACATCCCCCATCTCCCACCCCAGCACCAGCAGCTGAGGCACCTTTCCAACCAGCACAGCAGGCAGCTCCCTCAGTGACGGCAAGCCAGCATAGATCCTGGCTGTGGCAGAGAGATGATAAACAGTACTGCAGGGCACACTGCAGGGAACATGGGAGGTTGTAAATTAGGGTCTTCCTAATTAGAAAGCAGTCAGAAGCACACAAGCACACACAGATTGCTGGTCTGGGGTAAGCTGCTCTTCTACAGGTTACAGTAATGTCAAAAGGCAAGGCATCACAGAGATGGCAAAGGACGGAGCAGTGGATGAAGCAGCAGGTGCTTGTATGGCACTGCCAGCTGCAGAAAGCCATGAGAAAGGGCCAAGGAGGAGGCCAGAGTCAGAAAAAGAAATGTAATGACAAAGGCTCTTGAAAGTACAGGAGCAATTCTGAACTGTGACAACGATTATTAGGAAATGAGAGAAGATGTCAGAAAATGAGTAAAGTGCATGCTGTGCCTAGAAAGTCCACATGGCTGGGACTCTGTGAAATATAAATGTGCAATGGTCAGGTAAGAAAATTTACAGCCTGAAAGTTTTCTGTGGGGTAAATCCCTGCAGCAAAGGACAAAGGAGTGGAATTATGGAGATCCTATTGTTCCTAGCTGGAGGAGCAGTGCTAAACCAAACTCAACACCTTAGTAGGGTAGGGGACGGTGCGCATACCTTTGTGGTATTAAAAAAAAAAAAAAAAAGGCAAGTTTAGCTGCAGAGGTGAAGATGTTTACTGTGATGTGCAGGTACTAGATGTTCTGTTGGAGAAAGGAGTGTCCTCCCCAGACACCCTTCCTGGGCATGCTGTGAATGGCTGTGATGCTGCGCCCTCTCCATGTCACACCTCACGTTCAGCCCTTGTGAGGACTCAAGATGCAAAGAGAAGAGAGTAAAGCAAAATCTCTCAGGGGAAATGGCAGGGATCCTGTGACATAAAACTGGCTTGGATAAAGTATTCAAAAGTGCTTGATAGGAAAAGACCAAATAGGATCTAATATTCTCTTAATGAGGCAATTTAGCTGCCTATAATTCTGTGTCCTGTGCATTGTGCTCTCCCAGCATAGAAGTTCAAAGGGTTGTCACAACAGGCCCTCAAAGGAGGGTTTTTTTTTAATGAGTGGGATTTCTTAGGGACTCAGTATGGGGCAGATATGCTATGGGGAAGAGGAAAAAAGGAAAAGGTAGGATACACTGAAAAATTGGTTATCAAGCTGGATAATTCACTGAGCTATATTGCTGCCTACTGTAAAGCAGCACTAAAATCAGTGATGTTCTTCCATAGACTGTGGTCAGTTCTGGTTTAAGAGTGGATGAGATCCAAATTTAGTTTGACATCTTTAGCAAAGGGACTTGGGAGGGTTTCATCTGTTCTGCTCCCCCATGAGCAAATGTTTCCTCACCGTGAAAGGACAATAAGGCTTTTGCAGTGTAACTCGAAGGGAAGACCTGAATTCAATTAACTGGCAGAGAAAATGCTCTCTCTCTCCCCCGCTCTCTCCCTCTCTCTCCTATTTCCTTAAGACAGTATCTGTCCTTATACTTGAAGGTCACCCGTGGAATGTGAGTCAGGGGGAAGGAACAGAGCAAGGGAGGCTCGTGCTGTGGTGCTGCAACCTCCGCAAACATCAGTTGTACAGAGAACAGAAAGTGTTTTCAATAGGTTAAAAAATAAAGCCTGGTTATTTAATTTAGCGGACATGATAGGTGGGTCAATATCTATCACTCCGTCCCCATCTTTCTTCCCCACCCCTCAGGTCTCTAAGGGCAGAGGTTTAAGTCCCAGCTGAGAAAAGAGGGCATGCTTCATTTAGTAGCACCGCAGCTGGGCTGCTGGGGAAGGCATGCTTCTGATGAGACATTAAATCAAGGTAAGCACTAATCTCATGGACATCACTGCTTAAGAAGCACAGGAAGAAAAAATAACAAAGTTTTCATGGCTCTTGTGCTTTGACCCTCACTACAGTGTGATTCAAAATGTATGTGGGATGGCAGGCATCAAGTGTTCTGACTGCCTGCTTTTGATTCTTTTTTTACCATTTGCTCTAGGGGAGATTTATTGTGTAGAAAGGGTTTCTGTTAAACAAAACCTTCATTAACGAGAGCAAGTAGACATCACCCCAAAACCCTATTTAGCATCCAAGCCACCAGACCATCCTCTTTTCTTCTTTGCAGCCCTCCCTCCATTCCTCCTTGCCTTACAACCCCCTCTTTCCTTCTGCTGTCCCAGCTCATGTGTCTCCCCAGTCCCATGCCTCAGCCATCATCAGCCATTTTTGCTAGCTGGTGATTTCAAATCCCACTAGAAGGTCTGCAGCTCAGGTCAGGCTGAACCTGCATATCTGAACAACAACTTATTTCTTTTAGGAGCAAGAAACAACAAAGAAGACAGCTGCAGTATTTCAGCCTACTCTCCTTTCTTTCCCAACCAGCCCCCGAACCCTCTCCCTGCACAGGCATGATTTTCTCTTTGAAAAAATCTTGATGCACCTGGTAATTGCTGGATTCTGCGACTAATGGCTCAACAATAATTTCCTTGTTTTTCCATGCTTTACACTAATTACTGTTTATTAAAATTGCTGCTCTGTGAGAGAGACTGAGCTGTCCCAAAGACATACAAGGAAGGCAAGTATTTACTGCCACCAATGTCCTTACAGAGGCTTCATCACTTTCTTTAGCTGTGAGAAAAGAGAGCAGAGGATAGCAGGTTAGATCCTGTCTGGATAAATAAATAACAAATTATTTGGATTGTGCTCTCCAGTTTCCTTTGTTTTCTGTTAAAAAAAAACAAAACAACCAATCAACCAACCAAATAAACAAACAAAACTCCAAGCAGTAATTCAGCCCTATTTTTATGTTTTATTGCAGGTTCCAGGCAAGAAATCACATCCAGCAAATTCAGTAATTGATCATGCCAAAACCAGAGATGAAAACATTTAAATATTTAGTCCTATGTTTCATTTAGTCTTAGATCCAAGGGATTCTTCCAACTGCCTTTGCTGCCCCTGGTGTGGTTCTCCTCTCACTTTGATGCCAGCAGGTGTCATAGTCAAAATGTGTTACTCAGACACGGTCTCTGGAATGAGCACCAGCTGCACTGGGAAGGAGGAATCTGTGATTTCCCATGGGGTGAAGAACCCAAATCCAGACCCAGTTTGTTCCTTGGGGATGGCTGCAAGATGGAGGCAAGCTACCACACAGGGTCCCACCTCTGAACGAGGTACAGGTGCAGTGACAGGGCACAGGTACTGCTCTGCCCATCACATGCGACAAAGGTCCACGTGTGACAGCGCAGGCACAGCTCCAGCCTCTGACAAGCACCACCCCAGTGATGGGCACTTTCTTCTAGGGAGGCAGGCAGAAGGGCCGCTTCCCTTCATTCTGCTTCCACCATGAGGAATCAACAGACACAGCTAAAGCCAAAGCTGCTGATTTCATTAGACTTAATCCAGGGATGAGTTTCTCTCTGCATGCCAAGCAAGTCATTGTACATATTTAAAAGTTCCCTTTGACTAAGTCCCTTCAGTTAAGTCTCTTCACAACTCCCTGTCTCCTTAAACTCTTTGGACAGGCCATATTAACTTCTGAAGAGCCTTAGACTTGTTCCTGGAACCTCTCTATCTGGCTTTTAGCACTTTCCAGCCTCACAAACTGCTCATGCAGAAACCCTGCACTGGCTATTTACCGAGTCCCAAGACTTCTCTTGCTGAAACCTTGCAGATACCACAGGTTCATCCACTTCCTGAGAGCCTCTCTCTGCTGGAGCCCTCACAGCTCACACCTTAATTCAGCTCTTCCTTTCCCTTTTAACTTAACCTGCAGGGGACCTGCATGTGTACACTTCAGTGACGCTGAGATATCTTCCTCCATCCTGGATCTCTCCAAAGTTTTCATTCTCATGTCTTTGTCCCCCACCACCTCTTTAAGGCTGGTTTATATTCATCAGGCTCCATGCCAAAATCTTCTCCACGCCTTGTGTTACTAACTTACCCTTGCTAATAAGGCTTCTGTCCTCACCTTGTCTAAGCCAGACACACAAGAGTCACCCTGGGCACTCTCCAGTTGCAGAATGTGGCTGATTTCTTTAGCAACATCATTTACCCTTTGCATCTGCCACTTTTAAATCCTTCCCAGATTCAGTGCTACTTACAGTAAAATTATCTCCCATCCTGATGGTGAATTTGTAAAATTTTTTACTTCCTTCAGTCATCCCAGTTTCTCTGAAGGCCTGCTCCACGACATACAGCCATGTCCTACCAGTGCAAAATGGTGTCTAGAAGAACCACAATGTCAGGCAGGAGAGAGCCCAGTGGGATTCTCTGACAAGTGGGAAAAACCACAGGGAAAATTTAGAAAACCCCTGAGAAGTCTTGGGAGCTTTAAGCGTCTCTTCAGTGACTCCTGCTGCCTGACTGAGCAGTCAGATATTTGACTCAGGAAAGCACTGACCAATTCCCTTGGGATCCATGCCCAGGCCTCTCAGTACAGGGGCTTGGCTCTGTATGTCCGAGGGTACCCACATGTAGAATTCACATGCCTCTGCCAGAGAAGGATACCATAAAATTATTTTGGCTGCATTATTTAGGGCTGCAGAAGTCTTTTCTCTTAGGTTTGCAACAGCAAACTTAATACACACTCCCCCTTCCCTGCATTTATCCGCCCTTTTGGGAGTCCAGAGCCTCTGAGGCATTACGTGTGTCAGTGGCTGACTTTGCACAGATGACAGGGGAGCGGACTGAACGCCAGCAAGTGTCTTCACGCAGCTCTGCGTGACGCGAACCCGTTCTGCCCGTGCCTGTGCGGGCGCGCTCTCGGAAACAAAAGCTCGGGCAGCCGAGCGGGACTCTCCCATCCTACAGCGGGCACACCCACGCTCCGCTTCGCGGCTCCTCTGCCGGCAGCTCCTCTCCCATTCACATTCGTAGCCATGCCCACGGACACACTCCCTGCACACAGATCCCCTCCTTTCCTCACGGGCACACCCACTCCCTCACATGCGCTCTGCCTTTGTCTTGCCTTTCNCACCCCCCCCCCCCCCCAGACAGATCTTCAGCTCCCGAAATGAAAGGAGCTTTTCCTACCTACGAAGAAAGGTTACTGCTCCTTTGGAAAAATAAATTTCAATTAAAAAAAAATCTTTTCTGATGAGCCACGGAAGGGCAGAGACTGGGGTCGCCTTATGGTGCAGACACTCTGCTCATGCTGAGGCGGTCCAGAGCACTTTTACCCTGCAGAATAGCAGCAGATCCTTTGGTGAAGGATCAGGATCGCCTTTCATTAGGAGAATAATAAAACAGCCCCAAAGCTTCGTCACTGCACTGCAGCAAGAAGTGAACAAAATGGGGATTCGGAGCCCTTTTCCGCTACGAGAGAAAAAATGTGCCGGCATTGCCTCCCAAGGGCTGCGGATGCGGTTGCCGCAGCAACGCTACATCTGAGTCAGAACTATTAAGGATCACCATGGCAACAAGTGTCTCAGTTGCCATTTCCAGGGATCTGACTGGGTTTGGACTGGAACCATCACACCACAGGAAAGGGGCAGGGTGGGAACCATCGCCCGGCGGGTCCTGGTAACTGCTCTGAGCCCTCCGAGCCACACTCGCTCCGGGGCACCTCCCTCCTACATCCCGAGATCCCTGCCCCGCCATCGCCAGGTTCGATGGAGCCACAGCGTTGGTGCAGCGGCCTCTGCACTCAAACTGGAACCTGCCGGTGTCCTGCCCCACGCCAGCCCCCAGGATGAGGCAGGGACAGGGTTCAGGGCGGATGCGGTGAGCTGACATTCCCCGCAAAGCCTCGCGAATAAGCAGATTTTTTAACCCGTAAACTCCAGACAAAGGAGGAAACAAAGCTCCCTGCTGTCTGCCGGTTCTCACCCTCCCCTCCGCGCAGGAGCCTTCATGCTCCTGTGAATATTGAGCGGAGACAGAAGCCCGGAGGGATTTGCATTTCACACTTGCCAGCAAATGAGCAACAGGAAGATCACACCGAGACCCCGGCACGGTGCTATTACCAATATGTGCACTAGTCATCCACTCACTGCAGAGCCTGAAATTGCTCCTTTCTCTGCTCCTGTGTGGAGAGGGAGCAGGCGCTGTGTCTGCGGTCAGGACGTCAGCGCGGTCTGAAAGCAGGCGCCCGGGGTGCTGCACTCGGGAGGGCTGCGGAGGGCGGCGCAGCGGATCGCCGGTGTGGCAGGGCGGCCGTGCCGCGTGGGGGCCGTGTCGGACACACGGGGACGTGCGGAGGACGGCTCCGCGTTCCGCACAGCGAGGGGTGTCACTGCTGCACAGGCTGGCGCTCGGGCGCGGGCAGCCAGCAGAGAGAGGTGCTCTGGAAACGCGCGCAGAGCTTTCAGCACCACCATGTTTCCCTGTGGGAAGTCAGGTGAGGGGAGCGCAGACTCCGGCCTGCAGATAAGGAAAGGAAGCACCCCCGAGATGCTCATGAGCAGTTCTCTTCCTTCTGTGTCCAAAGTGATTCTCACTACTCTGTGTCTGTAAGACCACCTGAGATGCTGGCAACACAGCTCTGACAGAAAATACATGGAAATCTCCATTTTCTTAGTCCATGCAAGGTGTTAAGCACACCTGTGTCTGTCCTGCCTTTCTTCCTCAGCGCTCAGTCTCTGCCCTACTCTCCCCACAATCACAAACCCAAACCCAAACCCTTCACACACGACACCTTTACACCAGGGAGTGCTTGTTGTAAAATGTGCTCTTTTTTGGAGTAGATCACCTACAAGCCAGAGAAGGCATAGTTTTATGTGACAAGTGCTTGTTGTAAAATGTGCTCTTTTTTGGAGTAGATCACCTACAAGCCAGAGAAGGCATAGCTTTATTATGCCCAGGTGTATGGGGTCTCCTACTGGTCCATTAGGCTGGTAGGAAGGCCTGCACATTCCCACATCCCTCTGGCCTGTGTTGAGGACACGTCTCATTGATAAAGTCTGCTGAAGATCAACCTGCATCCTTCAGAAACCAGATGTGTCAGAACCAGATGTGGAAGTGGGTCCCTAACAACTGGGACAGTGCCAGGTCATGTCTCACTCTGTTCTGAGCCAGGTGGACCGGCACAGCACGGGATGTGAAATGCTGCTTCCTTGCAGGACCAGGTTTTGTGATCCTGCCACTCCTGGCGTCACTTTTTTCCCATGTCTCACACAGCTCTGGCTGATTCCATGATCCCTCTCTTCTGTTACCAGAAAAGAGCAGCAACACTGTCCCACTTACTCTTCCTCCTCCCTGCATCATCCTACCTCTCTGAGTTTCAGTGTACCACCCTGCCAGTGGCTCTGGCACACCACGGACCCCTAACAGGCCCAGACACACCTGCTCCACTAGAAAGGAGCTTTT
>VZRQ01001827.1:973020-988636 GCA_013397975.1 Machaerirhynchus nigripectus | reverse complement strand
AAAAAAGGTGTTTTTTTTTTTTTTTTTTTTTTTTTTTTTTTTTTTTTTTCTCTTTGTGAAAACATTATGTTTCAGGAAACAGGAGGTACAGTGAGGTGCTTGTTGCTCCCTCTTTGTCACTACTGAGCCTGCCTTTACCTTTGAGCTCTTTCAAGCCCAGCTGTAAGGCAGCTCCGTGCTGGCAGCCCTCTTGCCTTCAGCTATTGCAATTTCAGTGAGCTATCTTTTGAGGTATTTTCTGACCGTGTTAACTAAATGAACTGGACACTGGCAAAGCCATAGCTGCTGTAGATCAGAGCACTGGTTGAAAGAATCGGTAGCAAACACTCTCCTGCAAAGAAGAAGACTCTCACTTGGGACTTTGCAAATGGGTGAGCAGGGAGCAGTTGATCTCACAGTTGGCACCTGAAATGAAGCGGATCTTTAAGGTCCTTGAATGACTGCCACCTGCTTTCCTCAAAAAAAGATCCAGGAGGAATCAAGGTGGGGGTGGGGCTAGCCAGGGCACCAGGGGATTCCCGTCTTCAACACCATTTCTCTGCTTGTTTCTTCAGTGCTATGCTGCAAACTGTTTTTCCCTGAAATAATGGGAGTTTGCTTCTGAAACAGAAATGCCAGTACAAAGCTCACTCTCCTATTTCCAAAAAGATGCTTAGCTCCTGGTTCTTTGTATTTTCTGATTTTTCATAAACTGGTTTTTTTTGTTTTTTTTTTTTTTTTGTTTTGTTTTTTTTTTTTGTGACAGGTGTTTCTTTTCCTCTTATGAGAAGGGGAGAAGTAGAGAAGTAGAGAAGAGTCCTAATGAAAAGGTAATGCCCTGTTCTTGCCCCCAGCAGCAGTGCCAGGGAGTGAGCAGGGAACTGCACCATCCCTTCTATTTCTGTAATCATCCTGGCAGGGCTCTAGGCTTGGATTAGGAGTTTACAGCCCTTCCCCATCCAGCTCTTTCATATTAACTAATTTATTTTGTCATTAATAGATGGTGTTCACACCACTGGCAGTAGAGCTGATGAGTTCCAGATATGTGCAGATAGTTGGCTTTAGTTCTGTTTTAAAAAGGGCCCTGCCAAAATCTCTTCCTCAAAAAGGCAAGAAAAAATATAGCCTTATGATGAGATTTTTCTAAGTAAATAGGTCAGCAGATTTAACAAATGGATCTGAGGCTCCTAAGTCACTTACAGAAATTTTATTTCATCACAAATCACTTTTCCTTCAGCAGGGCAGAGGTGGAAGATGTTTTCAGGGTAAGGAGGATTTTTCTTTTTCATGAAACAGTGTGGTGAGTTGACCTTGGCTGGACACCAGACACCCACCAAAGTTGCTCTGTCACTCCCCTCCTCAGCTGGACAGGGGGAGAAAAATACACCAAAAAGGTCATAGGTTAAGGATGAGGAGAGGTCACCCACTAATTACTGTCACAGGCAAAACAGACTTGACTTGGGGAAAATGAATTTAATTTATTACCACACGAGTCAGAGTAGGGAAATGGGTAATAAAACGGAACCTTAAAACACCTTAAGTTCACTCCCAATTTTTTCTCTCTCCTCCTCACAGTGGTGCAGGGGCACTGGAATGGGGTTTGCAGTTGGTCCATCGCACATTGTCTCTGCTGCTCCTTCCTCCTCACAGTACTCCTCACACTCTGAGCGTGGAGTCCCTCCCACAGGCTGAAGTTCTTCATGAACTGCTCCAGTGTGGGTCCCCTCCCACGGGGTGCAGTCCTTCAGGAACAGGCTGCTCCAGTGTGAGTCCCCATAGGGTCACACGCTCTGCCAGCAAACCTGCTTCAGCTTGGGCTCCTCTCTCCGTGAGGCCTCAGGTCCTGCCAGGAGCCTGCTCCAGTATGGGCTCCTCATGAGGTCACAGCCTCCTTCAGGCATCCACGTGCTCCACTGAGAGGTTCTCCAGGGGCTGCAGGTGGATATCTGGTCCACCATGGATGTCCATGGGCTGCAGGAGAGTCTCTGTTTCAGCACCTGGAGCACCTCCTCCCCCATCTCCTTTACTCATCCTGGTGTCTGCAGAGTTGTTTCTCTCACATATTCTCACTCGTCCTTCCTGGCTGATGTTGCATAGCAGTTTTCCCCCCTCTTAAATATGTTATCCCAGAGATTTTACCACCATCACTGAGGAGCTCAGCTTTGACTAGTGGTGGGTCCATCTTGGTGCTGGCTGGCATTGGCTCCACTGGACACAGAGGAAGCTTCTAGCATGTTCTCACAGAAGCCACTCCTGTAGCCCCGCCACCACCAAAGCCTTGCTACACAAACCCAGTACAGTTACTTGTGTTATCATTAATCCTAGGAGTGAATGCACCTATTTATTTGATTCAAGGCCATTCACAATTCACTTTTTGTCTGAGATTTCATTCCAGGTAATCTTTTTACTGGCAGTTCTGTGTCCAGCAGCCACACAAAAAGCTATTCACATCATTCTCTACAGATGGGTGCATACATGCTGACGTAACAGACCTATAAAACATCATCCTCTTCCATTTCAATGCGAGAAAGAAAAGGCCAAGCTCTACTCAAACTGTCAAATCACTTCCTGGCAGATTTAAGGCCACGCCGCAGGCCTCTTCCACTCTTCAGACAAAAAGAAGAAATCGGGGTCAAATAGCAAGAGTGTGGCCCTTCTCCTGCTCCCCTGCTGCAGGTGACTGTGCCCACATGCGCAGCCCAAAGCGTGTGACGGGCAGTGCAGCTTTGTGCAGACATTTGCAATATTGATACAAATATGTGGCAAATTATCCTCCTCTAATGACAAAATAAGGCTGTTCTCACTTATGAGTCACCTGTTTTTTTCATATATATATCCCCATGTGTTTGTTTTCTTGTATTAGAAGAATAACAGCATATCTGCTGGCCAGAAAGCCAAGTACCTCAAAATAGCAGAGACGGGTCTGGCTTGCTCAGAGCCTGCTGCTCCTTCACTTGTTCCCAGATAGTTTTGATGAGCTGGAAAACACTGTGTAGCATCTAGGAGTATAAAAAAGCAGTGCAGTTGTCTCCCACCAAGTTTGTTATCTGGGTCCAGCCTGCAACAGCACAGTGGGCTGGGGGCAGTAGGCATGGCACTTTGTCTTTTCCTGCTTTCAGCTGCTTTATCCCAAAAATGTTCGGCTTGCTCAGCTCCTGAGAAGAAATTAAATACCACAGGGACCAGCTGGCATTCTCCCACTCCTCCATGGACGCAGGCACTAGACAAGCAATTTATTTCATGTGCCCACGCCAGGACTGAAGGAGGCTGCACAGAGGCTCTGTGCCATGGCTTGGCCCTCTCTGCATCCTTGAAGCTCACCTTACCTTCGACTCCAGTTCATCCCAGAACAACTTTATAGGGACATGGAATAATTGTAGCATGAGCCCAAGCCATCTGTTTGGATCTGACCCCCTTCTCTCTTCAGTCCTTGCTTAGCCCTATGCAAACCTCTGACTGAGGGATGCCCCTGCCCTCTGTTCAGACTCCTGAGAGGCTGCTGCTGGCTCCAGGATTCCCATGTACAGGGATCCCTGCACCCCAGTTTCTCAGAAGGGACCCTGAGACTACAATGAATCATGACTCTTGGGTGTCAGATCTTTTTCTATGAGGGAAGAGAAAGAGAAGGTCAAAAAAAAGTCCTGACTGGTGGATATTTTTTGCTGCTGTGGCTGAGTCCTTATTACATATTGACTAAGGCAAGCAAGCTGGAGGATTTTCTAAGGATTTTCCATTCAAATCAGTACACAAAAGCTTTATTACCAGTCCCAGTGCTGGAAAATCATGTCAGTCCCTATCAAAATCATGACAAGTGGCTTAAATCATGAGTTTAAAAATAGATGTGTTAGCTTATTATTATTTACATTATGGTTTCTGAAACATTAGGTTAAACTGGCATCAAGTTCTTTGTGTTCCTCCATGTCTGAAGCTCTACAAACACTCTAAAAATACTAATAAACCCCCCTAAGATCCTCAAATAGTCACATTTTTCTAGAATATGATCTTTGTAAAAAGAAATTCAGCATACACTGTCATAAGAACCCTGCTAAAACCATGAGAACTGCCAACTTCTTTCTTCTCCTCAAGGGTTTAAAATATATGTTTTATCTGCTCATGTCTGACAGCCAAAAATACAATGCTGTGACAAAGCAGCACAAAGGCCAGGTTTACTTTTAGAAGAGAGTAACACTTCCAATTATTTAGGTGTTGGCAGAGAGCCCAAAGACGCTGCTGGTAGCCCTGCTACCGACAAACCTCCAAGCTACCATCCCTTTTGCACACTGCATAGGATCCCTCTTTTTAACAGACCCAATGGATCAGAACCTGAAGTGCCTGTACTGGTACTGGGTGAGCTGTGTCCAGACCCAAAAGCAGCCCAGCCCTCGTGACAGAATCACAGAATGGCTTGGGTTGGGATGTTGCTACGGGCAATGCTGCTTCTCTGCTATGGGAAGGGGCACCTTCCACTAGACCAGGTTGCTCAAAGGCCCTCACTGACAAAGCAATGCCCAGGGATGCTGCCTCCCCACCGGCAGCCAAGCACCCTCCTTTTACGGCACGCCTCACCTGAGCCTATACAGCAACACAGTTTTAAGGCATCAGATCGGTGTTTAATTAGAACAAGTGGCACTTGCTTCTGCTCTCTGTTACTCCTCATGGCCTTGAGCCACTCATACATGACTTTGTTACAGTCAGCCCCAGAAACCTTCCTTTCCCATAAGACTGGACAAAAGTCCCATACAGACGCATCATAGTGGCAGGGAGGGAAGGGAAGGAGGCTCTGGCTGAGGACAGAAAGAAGGAACAGAGACACATGGATGGTGGACACCAAGTAGTGACTTTTTGAGTCTACCTGCAGCATTTTTAGCTGTAAAGCCCAGAGGGCTGAATAAGACTCAGACAAGCCACCAGCTATGTCAGCAAAGCAAAAACAAAGTGACAATGGTGGATGCCTCAAAAGGAAAGAGGGAAAGCAGATTTCAGCTTGCTGCCAGACATGGAGCTCTGTCTCTCATGTGGCTGTGGACACCCATGCAGACATTGTAAACCCTGGATACACATGCTGCCTGTCTTCTCTCTTTACATCTGTCCCTCTCCTGGGGGACTGGAGCCCTTCAGCAGAAACTGGGATTTCAGCTCTTGCCTCCTACTGGGTTATAGTTGGGTCACCCTGTCTTTTGGGTGTGTTACCTCCTCCAGGCTGGATGGATCCCATTCAGAGTCCCTCAGGCAGCAGCCTCCCTGCCACCAAGCCCTCCTGACAAGCATCCCTGAGGAAGGATGGCCTGGCGTCTTCTGTAGCAGCGGTGCTGTCCCCAGCAGATGTCAGGCTCACACCTCAGTCTTGAGGGGACATTTCAGGGCTGGGGCTGAACAACCAGGCTCGTGTTAACTCATCATCACCCAACCTTCCCCCAAAGTGTGGAAGCATTAATGCATCCAGATGCACCAGGCACTTGCTGCTCCTTCATACCAGCCAACTCTGGTGCTCAGGTGCTTGTTTATTTTTACACAGCCCTTTTCGCTACTTAAAATAGAAAACAGTCAGGGATCAGGTTACCTTTCAAACATAGGTCTCCTGATCTGAGGCAAATCATGCACCCATTGCTGGCTACCTGGGGTTTGTGTGGGCAGAGATCAGAGACCTGCCACCAGGTTTGGTAAATGTGGGTGGAGTAGGCTGGTGAGGAGACTCCAAGGGGTGCCCGCAGCTGGTGCAGCTAAAGGGAGGACCCCGGGGAGCTCAGAGATACGAGAAGGGCTGAGATGAGCTGCTGGGGGATGCAAGCACTGGAAAATAAGAAATGCTGAGAGAGCCAGCTGGGGGAGGTTAATAAAGCCTGCCTGTCAGAGGAACTATCTGACAGGCAGACAGCCAGAGGAGGGGAAAAAACAGCTCACTCGAGTCCACGGACCCATAACTGGGTTATGGAGCTATGTAATCTACTTAAGCTCTAAAACTGTCCTGCCTCCCTCCCCCAACCTCTACTCTCCTCTGCTGTACCTCTAATATTCAGAAATGTTTCCTCGAAGCTTTGCAGGAAGTCTTGACAGTGGTTCAATTTGATTAGCACTAGCTGCGGAGTTTTCCCAGAGGATCTCGGGAAGTGCAGAGATACATACCCCTGAGAAACCTGCAGGGTATCGACAAGCTCACACACTGTCTGCAGCACAGGAGAGACCTGCTCTGTAGCAGGGGCATGCACACCAGCACAGACACAGGGGTGGGGTTTTTTTAACCTGCATTAGGAAATATATGTGGACACTTAATGCCGTTTATTCAAAACCAGCTGTCTTCTCCATTATATGTCATTCACCCTGAGAGAGATTAGAGAAGCGCAAGACGCAAAAGGCCTCTTAGATCATCTAGCCCATCACCCCACAAATGAAGAATTAATCCCATTAAGGACCATTGTTGGCTTCGGTGGCTTCAAGATTTGGTCCTAATTGCACAAACACAAAGCCATTACAAGACTGCAGTCTGACAGAGAAGCTTTCTTTTTTACAGGGTATATAATTTCCTTAATTAAAGAGGCTTATCTGCATGCTAATAATTGGAAAAATATTGTCCACTTCTCATTTCATTCTGATATCCTGGTGCGCTGGATGTAAGCGGGAGGTGAGAATGTGCAAAGACGTGTATGCACTGTGAGATCAGCAATGCACAGGCAGATCAAAAAGACAGGTCCTTGCCCATGAGGGGATTATAATCTAATTTATTATATGGATTGCAGCAGCGCATTACAAGCAAAAAAAAAGAAAAGTTCATTTTATAGGAAGGATCAGGAATGTAGCATCAAACCCCGATCAAGAAGGGAGGGGTCCACACTGATTTTCACATGCTTTAGATCAGCAGCCTACAATAGCTGAACTCATTGCAGGCTATATACACATTTTGTTTGCTCTCTAATTATTAATTTAGAAAGGACATTTAGTCAGGGAGGGGACTGGATGAGAAATGTCCCTGAGAGCTGTCTGGAAAAAAACGAGCAAGAAGGGATTTATGGAATGAGAGGGATAGAGTCCAGAAGGTTGTTTCCTGTAGCAAGGGCGCAGTGGGAGAGGGTAAGAGGGCCAGTAGAAAGAAGAGGACAAGGCTGAATGCATTGACAGTGTCAAGGACACAACCGGCGATGGACCACAGGGTGAGAAAATGTGCAAAGAAGCCCCTAAAGAGAAGATCAATATGGAAGCAAAACACAAAACTCAAGGAAGGAATATATAGCTGGGGAATCAAGCTACCACTGCTGTTTCTTCCTCCTCCTGCATATTGCAAATAACAACTAAACGCTCAAAATCTTTGTGTATTGATTAAACTTATTATAACACGACAGCAAGAGTAGGAACAAATTATCAAACTCAACTTGCATTTGCAAGTTTTTAATGGATAAACACCTTGGTCATCTTCCTCGGTAAAAAAAATGTGTGCCACCATTGATCAACGCTAATGGCTTTCAATAAAGGCTAATTAAGTTATGCTCTAAGATTGGACAGAGCATAAGCCAAGTCCCAAGCATGCCCTAAAGCCAGTCTGAGGGGAAAGGAGAAAGGGAACATACCCGTATGAAGCTACAGGGGATTATTTCACCTACTGAAATCTTTAATAAGACTATCAATCAGCCAGGAGGGATGTTTATCCCTGTCTCCCAACATATCATACAGAGGCATTCATTCCCCAGACATGAGCAAATAATGAATTGTTCTTTGAACCAAGAGGAAGATGAGGCCCATCTAGTCACCACCTCAATCAAAATGGAAAGCACCAAGCAAAAAAATATAACCCAAGGCAAGACAGGAGAGCAAAACAGATTAAATACATGTATAAATATTCATACATAATAAGATATGGGATTGGAACAAAAGAATAAACCTTTACAGACCTAAAGGACTATCCAAGAGATTTCTTGGAGTTGCTAATGGGAGAGACACGTAAATTGTTATTAGCATCTTAACTTCTGCTGAACATCAGTCTAATGAGTGAAGCAAGAAGTGGGAGCCAAGACCCCAGAAATCAGAGCTGTCTCTGCTGCCTCACACTGCTTAAACTACTGAGACATTAAAGGAGACCCTCAGCTTTGTTTAAAAAAAAAATTAAAAATTGAAAGAGCACCTGTCCTTCACAGTTGCAGATAAAAGCTTGGAAATACAAAGCAATTGCACCCTAAAGGCAAGTGAAATGAACTCAAACCTTGTTATTTCAAAATACATGATTAGCTTAAACTCTCAGGACTGATCTCTGAGCGGATTTCACAGTCTCTTGTTTTGTGAGTGCTTAGGACTGAGAAAGAGGTACTCAGAGGTGGGGACAGGAGTACTTCCTTCTGCACAGCGCTTAGACCAGGTAAGGAGAAAAGGAGAAGAAAATATTGATGTGAGAGACAGGTAAAAGAGACCTTTGCCTTGTTAAATACAGGCAACTGTGATATTTACGACATCCTTAATATTTGTTTTGGCTCTTCTCAGTCCCTTCTACACAGCAGAGTACAACCCCCGAAGGGGATCATGCTACCCAGAAGATCTGTAATAGCTTGTACCTATATATGTGTGTGTGACTTCAGATCACTCTTCAGAAGCTTCTATATGCATTATACTCACCTCCATGCCCAGCCACATTTGCAGAGATAATACCTTGACTTTGCTGATGGTCAAATCATTGAAACTTTCATTTAAAGAGTGGCATATGAAGGAGCAAAGGATAATAGTTTTTAAGCAAAAGCTGATTAATAGTGATGCAGCTATTGAGCTTCCTAATGCAAGCTCTCCTACTTCAAACTGCAAAGAATAGTGGCCATTAGTGGTGCATTGCATATTGCACTAGGAAAACATGCTTGAGATGCAGACTGAGTTATTTTACTACTCAGATCATTTTTGTTACTGATCTTTACTTTTTAACAGTTCTCGCACTAACATCTTCATGTATAAATGGTCAGATCGATGGTTCAAACCCTGAAGTGACAAGCAGTTATTTAAATCATCTTTACTCAAATGTTTATAAATCTTGTTTGTTCCCTTATCCTTATGAAATGTGGTGTGCATGAGCAGTAATTAAAAAGGGGATCAGTGGAGGTGTGCACTTAGAAGGAATGCAGCTCTTGTCGACACAAATTTAATAAAGGGGCATTGAAGTAACAGAAAAGATAGTCACAACAATCTAAGGAAATAAGCAAGACAAGCTGTTGGAGAAAGCAATATATTTCTTAGAATAGTTGATACAATTAAGAAAATGATAAATCTTTCAGGCACACAAACTCTTCTTATTGTCCTCTTTTCTCCTGCCCACACTATCAGCCAGTCTAATAAAAGATGCTGCAACTACTTACAAGCCTTGCGTCATTTACAGAGAGATGAACTTGTGAGCAGGTGAAAAAATGCGACAAGCAGGACTGGCCATGCGAGCAAACCGGATCCTGAATTATTGAAAGGCAACCATGTGGCTGCCACCCGAGCAAACGCAGACAAACAATGAGAGAGGAAGTCAGAGGAGCAGTGTCTATGGTCGTCTGTCTTTCAGCCCAGGTGCCTATCTTTCATTTGTATCCACGTTTATTAGTGGCTTAATAAAAGAGATTGTTGATGTACACAGTCTCACATGCATGGCCTCTGTGCATGAGCTCACTGCCCCTTATTTTCTGCTGTATGTCATCGAAAACTGGGGAAAACAAAAGGGAGAATTGGTTAGGATTTGGCCTGTGTTCCTAACCATGTCTGGGTTAGGCCTCAAGATGATGAAAACCAATGGAGACCCACTAAACTCGGGTGGGTCTGCTGAGTTATGCCAGTGAAGGATTCAACTTGTTTACTTATCAGCTGCTTATGTCTTACATGATGAATTGGTCCTGTACTGACACTTAATAAAAGATGCATTTATGTAAATGTGAGAGAGAGCACATGCTCTCCAATGTTTGAAAGGATTGTTTTCTCCACAAAATATATCAGTTGAAAGACAGACAGACAGGGGTCATATTTGTTTTGAAATATTGGTGTTTCCTGACATGAGAAACCACGCAAGCTTTTTTTTTTGTACAACAAATGCAAACTTGCTATTAAAACAAAATTTTCATTTGGCGACAAAGCTGTTTTTTCAGGTTCTGCTGGAAAGCATTCAGCTTGGAGAAGGTCTTGGATTCCCAAAGGCTTTTACACTGTGGGTTTTTTCCCTTCAAACATGTCAGTTCATCTAATGAAAGAGACTTCCCTACCTAAAAAGCTCAGCTCACTACACCTTGAAACATTCATACCACTTCTGTAACAGCTTAAATCAGCTATTCACTAATGATGGTTTATTAGCAGCAAGTGGGGTCTAATATTCACCTTCAGATACGTGAGAATTGCATGTGTGTTGCAAATGCCTGAGAAAATGCAAGATCAGCTTGTGTTCCTCCCCAAAAGGGAAACTATGAATCAGTCATAATATACAGCTGCCACATAACAGTAACTATTGTCCTTTCATCTTCTGTGACAACTGGAACATGGACACTGAACAGCAGGACAATGGAGTTGTGTCAACATGCAGGAGGATTTCAGAGTGCTTAGAGATATGAGTCATCCTGGTCTGTTATGGAACACTAAACCTTTGGCATTACAAGACTTTCTCAGTGGTTTGACTCTCTTTATTTTTGTCTTAATTGCTTCACCCCATCATTTCAGATGGTGTGAAAGGAATGCATTCAATGCAGAAAGAAAAGAGGCTCTCTCAGGACTGTGGAGAATGGTCAGGTTTCCCCAGGCTTCTCATTTGATTTATTTATTCTTACTCCCTGCCATACATACACACAAACCTGCACCTAAATATAAAATCTTCTACTCGTGTTAGAGATGAGAAAAATGTTGTCAAGATACAGAAGGAGAAAAGCCTTTGGGATTTGTTAGAGGTGTATACATTAACACAAGCATCTTCTCTGATTAAGGCTTTCAAGTATATTTAGAGTTTGACCTCTTCTGTATATTCATTCATACTACTGCTTACTCCGTAGTGCCTCTTTCTTTACTTTTAGTCACTTTTCTATTATCGTCTTCTAACAGAACATATTGTGTTTCTCCTCATAATTAAAAGAAATACTCATCTCCCTTCCCTGGCCTTTTGGGACTTGAATGAGAAAGTGTCGCCCTATTTGTTTTCCCCATTGTTACTCTGGGTGCACAGTCGTCATCTCTAAATGCAGTTTAAGATCACTGATTCTGTATTTGGTAACAGTCTGGCAGGATTTGGCACAATGCACAGGGGTGAGGTCATTTGGTAAAGCAGGGAATCCACAGGGATCTGTGGCTGTCTTGTTTGTTATTAATCTGTTCCTCCCAGGAACTCTTTTGCTGTTTTAGCTTTCAATCTAACAAATATTTTGAGTACCATTCCTTTTCTGGACAGATGATTTTCTCCATTATCCTAAATACTGGTGCTACAGCCTCAGAAGGACTTGTAGGGCTGGTGAGTGGGACTGTGCTTTCATTTGCAAGCTGTGTTTCTTGCCTGTTAGAGAGAGCACATCCAGCTCTTTGTGGGCTTAAGGGTGGTGAGAAACACTTATAACATCAGTCGTTTTGCACTGGGGTGTCCTTTCCCCTGTGTCGATAACACACAGATTCTCCCTCCTACCCATTCACCTCCTGCACTGCTCATCTGTCATACCCAGCTAATAAACTCGAGGCACCTCCTGCCCTGATCATGGCCTTGCATATTTAAGTCATTAGAGCCAGGCACTTGGCGCACACTGGGGCTGTGGTGAAAGCTGATCATACAAGAAATGCAGCAATCATTCTGCAGCCAGTGCTGTCCAGGTGCCCATCCTGTTTTTATATGAGTCCCTGCCATGGGAAATATTGAACTGGACTAATGCAGAGCAGAAAGTAAATGCTTATTGAAGAACTGTTCGAGTTTTATCTAGCCACATATTAAATGATCTTGAATTTGGGGTAGAGATGGGCAAGGCAAGAAAACAAAGCAGCAAATGATCTGTCTGACAGGGCTTTGGAGTCGAGCTGCAACAGTCAAGTCTCCGTGCTTATGTATGCATGTTGTGGAGGGAGAGGGGAGTGCACAAAGGGAGGGGCAGCCAGGCAAGGGGAATATATCTGTATGAGCTAATCTGTTTCTCTTGCTTTCCTCCTCCCCTCCCCATCTCCCTTTTTCTGCCCCTCTCTCCTGGGAAATGACTCACACCTGCTCTGCCCTGATACTACCATTTCCCATCAGAAGCACACAGCCACTCTGAAGTCACCCAAGCTGTTCTGTGTTAGATCCCTGCATTGCTTACATCTGCTCTTCAGCGTGCAGGATTCAAACGCTGTGATGGGCAGCATGCCGGTAACTCAGCACAGACTCATGAAATCCAGCCACCTGCCTGTGACACACTGATGTCTTGATGGCATCCCGGGCTTCTGAGTGCTCCATCCCAGTGCGAGCCCCATTTTAGGGTGGGTTGAGGAATCTGCTCTTTATCAGACAGATGGTCTTCATAAGGACCCAGGCAAAGCATTTATCAGTTGACATCAGGTTCTCAGATAGACAAATGACTTTTCAATTCTAAAGGTCTGAGTCATTTCATCTGCATCTGACCTTATTCCACCTACACCTCCCACCTTGGCTAAAACAGACTCTTTCACCTGCATATAAACAACCACGGTGGTGTCCTCTAATGCTTTCTATGCGGGATCCCAGGGTACTTTAAAAACATTAATGGATGAAGAGTCAGGACCTCACCACAATGTGGGTAACCATTATTTTAATTTATGTTTTAGGAAACTAAAGGCATAGAGATAATCAGCATCTTCCCCAAGGCTACATAACAAGTAGAGACAGAATATTGGAAAGGAATGAGGCAACGTGGTCCAGCACTGTATTTGAGCGTTAAAACCATTCTTTAGTTCATTGAAAAGGATGAGAAAGCATTTTACATCTGTTAGTTCTGCAAAGTTTTGCATCTCTAAGTCTCTCTGTGAGTTTCAGTTTCAAGTAAGGGCTGTACACTTTAGGGATGTTCAGTGATAATAACTGAATTTGGCCACCTTTGTGGCTCAGAACAAGGCCACAGACTGAACAACAGCTCAGGAAATCTCAGAGGCTTCTGGGTCCTGATCCCCAGTTGAAATATCACATGGGGCAAACTGCACATTATTTTGAAAGTCACCAAGAAGTTATTGTTCACCCTTACTATCCTGCGATTTGTTTTTCTTCTTTGTTGGGTACATATAAAATACCAATCACTGTAGTATCCAGAGGTGCTTACAGGTGTTATCAAAGACAGGAAAGATGGTTTGATTTGAGCTGTCAGCAGCAAATTCTCTATGTGCATAGATACTGCACTTACCCAGCACACACTTCCACACCAGCTAGAATTATCTTAAGAATATGACAAATGAAGGCGTGGTGGTTTTCCCTAACTAGGAAGATGTTTTCCTTCAGATGTGATCCCCGTACTGTGCTCTGACAAGTTGCAAGCTTAAGGCTGATCTCCAGGAGAAGCCAGATCTAAGGTGTGAGCTTTTTGTAGTGGCAGCTACAGTTCCTGGAAGAGGCTTCCTGGGAGCATGAGTGTCCCCTTCAACCAGAGCTGTCACTCCAGCACCTAGAGAAACTGGTGGCCAAGGCAGCTGCCCAACACAGCATGTATGATCTAATTTTTGGAAGTACTAAGAACCTTTACTGACATAAACACAGACTTGCAAATAGTCAGGAGAAAGAGGAATTTCCTTTCTCCTCAACACAAGAAAGGCAGCCATCCTTTTACAATTAAAATAATCACGAGCATATGTCTGACTTCTTGCATAAGGCAGTAAAATTACATCCACAGTTATATTTCACTCTCATTTTCTTTGGGAAATATAATCCTGAAATAGAGCCTTGCCCTTTCCCAGTGATAATTTTCCTGTTCTGTTTTAGGGGGGATAGAACAACAGTTCAGCACAGGCTTCCAAGAGGGCTTTTACATCTCTGTAGAGGGAAGGATGCATACTTCTCCTTCCAGAGATTTTTATCTCTGTTTGGTTCAGATATTCATTGTTCCAGATGTCACTGGAAGTCCCAGTAAAAGGCCTCTTTTATATATACTACAGAGATTTTCTTCAAATCGACAGTCCCTCTCTGAGGCCCTGGATTTATACTCTGCCTTCTTCTCTGCCTCTCCTGGATGTCTGTCTTCTTTCTATCGCTTTGTTCAAGCTATCATGTACTTACTTCCTCAGCTTTCTACTGTCTAAAATGCTGCTTTGATTCATCTGTTTCCGATTCAGCTTTCACTCTGGCATTGATCAGCAGAGGCATTTGGGAACTACAAAACCTGCCCCATCCCTCCAGCTTAATACTGAGCACACTTAGTAGATGCATCTTACAGCCTGCTCTAGTTTTGCCTGGCACAGAGTTAATTTTCTTCCTAGTAGCTGGTACAGTGCTGTGATTTGGATTCAGTTGAGAATAATGTTAATAACACATGGATGCTTCAGTTGTTGCTAAGCAGTGCTTACCCTAAGTCAAGGACTTTCCAGTTTCCCATGCTCTGCCAGCGAGCAGGTGCACAATGATCTTAAGTGTGATCACAGAGCACATACAGGAAAACCAAAGGATCAGCCCCAGCCAGCAGGGGCTTAGAAGGCAGGTCGTGCCTGACCCACCTGATCTCTTTTTGTGATCTGTTGACCCACCTGGTGGATGAGGGAAAGGCTGTCAGTGTTGTCTACCTGGATTTCAGCAAGGCCTTTGACACCGTCTCCCACAGCACTATCCTGGCAAAGCTGGCACCCACAGCTTGGACAGGTACACTCTTCACTTAATTAAACACTGGCTGGATGGCCAGGCCCAGAGAGTAGAGGGAAATGGTGCTGCATCCAGTAAGCATCTGGGCACTAGTGGTGTCCCCCAGCGATCAGTGTTGGGCCCAGTCCTATTCAGCACCTTTACTGATGATCTGGATGAGGGAATCAAGTCTACTCTTAGTAAATTCAGGGACAACACCAAATTGGCTGTGAGTGTTGATCTGCTGATCTGTTGATCTGGAGGGCAGGAAGGCTCTGCAGAGGGATCTGGATAGGCTGGATCGATGGGTCAAGACCAACAGTATGAAGTTCAACAAGACCAAGTGCTGAGTCTTGTACTTTGGCCACAACAGCCCCACGGAGTGCTATGGGCTTGGGGCAGAGTGGCTGGAAAACCAGTGGGTGGAAAAGGACCTGGTGATGCTGGTCAAGAGCAGCTGAACATGAGCCAGTGTGTGCCCAGGTGGCCAAGAAGGCCAGTGGCACCCTGGCCTGTGTCAGCAATAGTGTGGCCAGCAGGACCAGGGCAGTGACTGTCCCCCTGTACTTGGCACCGGTGAGGCCACACCTTGAATCCTGTGTCCAGTTCTGGGCCCCTCACTGAAGAAGGACATTGAGGTGCTGGAGTGAGCCCAGAGAAGGGCAACAGAGCTGGTAAAGGGTCTCGAGTGCATTTCCTTTGAGAAGTAGTTGAGGGAACCGTGGGTGTTTAGCCTAAAGAAGAGGAGGCTCAGGGGGACTGTATCACTCTCTACAACTCCCTGAAAGGAGGCTGTAGCCAGATGGGGGTTGGCCTTTTCTCCCAGGCAACCAGTGACAGGATGAGAGAACACAGACTGTGCCAGGGAAGGTGTATATTGGACATTAGGAACAATTTCTTCACAGAAAGGGT
>VZRQ01001827.1:942683-972975 GCA_013397975.1 Machaerirhynchus nigripectus | reverse complement strand
ATTAGGACTAATGTCTTCACAGAAAGGGTGGTTAGACATTGGAATGGGCTGCCTGGGTAGGTGGTCGGGTCACTGTCCCTGGAGGTGTTTAAGGACCAACTGGACATGGCACTCAGTGCCAGGGTCTAGTAGACATGGAGGCGTTCAGTCATAGGTTGGACTCAATGATTTCAAATGTCTTTTCCAACCTAATTGATTCTGTGATTCTGTGATCTGTGAGGAAGCATTGCTGGGACAAATAACCCAAACTGGCCAAAGGGATATTCCACACCATAGAACATCATGCTCAGTATATAAACTGGGGGAAGTTGGCCAGGAGGGACTGATGGCTGCTCAGGGATGGCCTGGGCATTGGTCAGCAGGTGGTGAGCAACTGTATCATGCTTCACTTGTTTCTTTTGGGTTTTATTCCCCACTCTCACTCCTTTTCATTACTATTATTATTATTATTATCATTAGTAGTAGTTTTATATTTTACTTTGTTTCAATTATTAAAATGCTCTTATCTCAGCCCATGAGTTTTACTTTTTCTGATTCCTCTCCCCATCCCACTGCAGGGGAATGGGTAGTGAGCAAGTGGCTGTATGATACACAGCCCCATTTACTCAGCTGCTTCAAAACATAGTGGAGAAGCAGTCAGGCATCACCTCTCAGGGAGTAGTAGGGAATATGACAGCCAGGAAAATAACCCTTTGTAGTCCTGGTTTCCAAATCTCTTACAGACATTTTAAATCTGGATTGGTTTTTATCACATTCCTGGGCTATACAGGTTGTATCTCAGTTAAGAGAAACAAAGCCTTAAAGAACTGCTCCAGAGCTGGGATGGAAAACACTGGCCACATCTATACTTAGCTGACCTTCTGAGTCTCTGAGGCACTCCCAAAAGCCCTCCCACACAGCCTGGGACCCCTTTTTCACATTTTGCTGATAAGCAGCGTGGTCCTGAGCTGGCCATGCATCACGTCCCCTTGCAGTCCATGATACTGGGGGCCTGCAGGAAAGCATCCTACTCTCTTTCTTTACTTAAAAGGTCAGTCACTTGATGTCATCCAAGGCCCCTGGGGTAGGTGGAGGCTAGCAGTGCAAGTCTGGGTGACTGCAGCAGACTCACCGTGTGCTGGCATGTGCTTCAAGGCATATCCCCCTGTCCTAACTTTGACCCTCCTGCTACCAGCCATGGAGGTACTCAGTGCATAACCTCAGAGCTCAAACACACAGCTTGGCACTGCTTCTCAGCTGTCCTGCAGGGCTCTGTTGT
This sequence comes from Machaerirhynchus nigripectus, assembly GCA_013397975.1. NCBI lineage: Eukaryota > Metazoa > Chordata > Aves > Passeriformes > Dicruridae > Machaerirhynchus > Machaerirhynchus nigripectus. Next base: position 971,717 of record VZRQ01001827.1, on the reverse strand, counting down.
CTCTGTTCTGTGTGAGTCCAGAAAGCACCATTTTGCTTTGCAGTGGCACTGAAAATCTACTGTACAGCAGCAAGACAGCCCACCTTGCTGCCTGATCTGACATGGCCAGATTTTACTGTCCACCTGCTCCACACACACACTGACATATACACAAGATCAGTCCCTCTAAACTTCTAATCAAATGTGGCTGATTAACATTTAAATGCCACCACAAAAGCCTCTGCTGACCTGCATTTACACTGATCAACCTTTCCAAGAAAACTAGAACTCCAGCTTGCGGACGATGGAGCCTGGCCTCTGAAGATTGATTTCTGATGCTGTACCATGTCTTTTGTGGATTAACACCTTTGGACAGTGTCCCTGTGGCTCAGGTGGATAGCAGGACTGCACCTGCTCCCTCTTTGAGGAATGAGGAATGAAATAGCTTATTCAGAAAGCATAGAGAGAAAAGTCTTTGACTTGTCTGGGATCATGGGATGGCTGAAAAATAAGGGTTCCAGTGGTGGTAGGAAAAAGGTATTAAAATGGCAGGCTTGTGCTTTCTACTAAGTAATTATCTTGCTTTGGTCTTATGGGGCTAACATAGGAAGGGGAGCTCTGATGCCTAAATTGTGGAATGCACTGGCATTGTCTAAAGACCTTGTGCTTTCTGGCCACCAGTACCTGAAATTTCCCCTAGGAAATCCACAATTTTTTTTATCTGCTTTTGTACCTGTTAACCTTTCGAGATCACCACATTGCCTTCATTTGCAGGCTGCTTATCACATCAGCTAGCAGCTGTGGTGAAGTAATCTTTACAGCAGGACTTGAGACAAAAGTCAGTGAACAAACACATTGCATCAAGTGCGTACACATGGCCCTTACCTTTCACAGCTGATCCATTCGTATATGTTTCTTCTGGAAGTTTTACTTCAGAGAATGGCAGCCTGCAGTGGTTGAAAATGTTAGGGCTTCCTAGGAGATGAACCAAGCAGAAAGCACAGACTATCTGCAGTCTATTGTAGAAATCCACAGTTTGCCCGCATGTTGAAGACTGTCGGCTCCTCCAGCCTTCCCATCTCAGGAGGGGACATAGCAGAGCTGGAAAATGTTCAGAGAGAGACAATGAGGTTGCATGGAAAAGCTTACATACAAGGGTTGACTAAGTCATCTTTAGCCTAGAAATGAGACATCTGATAGGACTGTAGAGTAGCAAGTGGCATGAAGATGGTAGACACACACTGACTGTGACCTGTCTTTTCTGAAACAAGAACCTTGAGCACCAAATGAAGCTAGTAGGTAGATGGTTCAAAAAAACACCAAAGGAGGTACTTCTCTTCAAACACACAGCTGAACTGGGGAACTCCTTACCACAAGGTCTCTAGTGACTGTAGTTACATTTGGAGAGTGGCTGGACAAACTCGTGGATAATAAAATTCTTGTGGACAGGAATGAGACCTGGTTCAGGAGGTCCCTGAGTTGGAAACAGAGATGGAACCATAGGCAGAGGTAGTGCTATGCATACTTTCTCTATTCTGACACATTTCTTCAGGTATCTGCTTTTGGCCAACATTGCTCCAAGCCAGAACTGTTGCTCTTATATTCCTCCGTCATATATGGGTCTCCCAAGTGGAGACCATCAGATGCCACTCTGCTTACAAGCACCTTTCCCTGCATCAGGCAGTACGTGAGAAAGAGCCTGATGGAGTTAAGAGCACCATTTTCAAAAGCAGAAAGAAGATGAAGGGAATGGCTACCTGGTACAATGCAAGGCAGTATGGAGAAACCAAAATAATGCTTAAGATATGGCTCACATACAGGAGGAGACATAACTGAGCAGCACCAAGAAGCCCTTGCAGCAATCACTATCCACCTCCACCTTTTTGAAAACAAAAAAGAAAAAAAAAAAAAGCTTGTTTTTTCTGGAAAGGAACAGGATAGGTATCCATATCATAGAAAAGCACGTGCTTTTAGTTAGAGCAATTTTAGTTATGGCTCCACGGGAGAAACCAAGACCTGGAAGCCTGTGGAAAGAAATCTACAGCTCAGTAGAAGAATCCCTGCAGCTGGGAAAGCTAGTCTATGATAAAACCCTTGGGTTTTATCACGTTTTGGTACTTTGGAGGGGCTGAAAGGAGACTGGATCAATAGCGTTTTTGTCATATTTGTATGGTATTAATTTCATGCGTCTGTCTTCCTCTGGTGGCCTGTCTGGGCAAAATATAGGATTTCCCCCCCCACCTTTTCATACCTTAATTGTCTGTAGAATGAGAGAAAAATTAACACTGCCTGTAACCAGGAGCTCAGTGCAAGCAGTGCACGTTGTCATGCCTACCTGCACTGAATTTTCTGTTACCTGGCTGGTAACAGAAGTGTGTGGTTTCCCACACACGCACTCAAGTTTAAACTGATCTCTGGATTCAGGAACAGGGGATGCCTTCCACTGGTCAGACTGCTTAGCACCACCTGGTGTGGGGCGTTTGGTTTTTCCCCCATAAGTTTTCTCTCAGCATTCTTGTTTTTGTTAAGAGGTTATTTGGTTTTTAACAAATGCCCTACTGTATCAGCAATCTAGCATATTCATGGTGGTGACCTGTCTCCCCATCCTCTTCCATGGAACACTTTAATACACTTTTTATCTTATAACAGATTGTGAGTTTATCGTCAGGGTATGGGGATTTATGTGATCCTTGTGAGCACCTCAGATCATGGCATTACAGAATCACAGGATCACAGAATCATAGAACGGGCTGGGTTGGAAGGGACATTTAGGATTATCTCATTCCAACCCTCCTTCATGAGCAGGGACACTTTCCACTAGACCAGGTTGCTCAGACCCCCATCCAATCTGGCCTTAAAATGTTCTATAAAACGTTCTCTAAAACCTCCTGAACTAGACCTCTAAGGCATGGTGGTCCTTTCCCAGGTGTGTTGCTGGGAGTACAGACACCCTTCTCACATCCAACCACATCCTGCCATTTGTGACACAAGTCTCAAAACCTTCTTCTATGATAACTAAATGGCTATGACCAGAAATGGAGAAAAAAGAGATCATTTTGAAACACAAGGTCCAAGTCTTCTTCCCCATTTGCTGAGAAGAGAGACAGTCTACCCCAACTTTGCAGTTTCTTCTAAACAACCACAGCTGCCATTCCTGGAGCTGTATTTGGCATCCACCTCATTCTTCTTTTCCACCACTAGAATTTCCTCCTTTCCCTTTGATTTTTCCATTATCTCCCAAGTATTCTGCCTGCTCTGGCCACTCCTTCAATTGAAGGCTGTGACTTTGCTTCCTGAGATGCAAACAGGCTGCCACCTTCCATCAATAACAATTTCCTTTTCTTCCCCTCCAGAAAGAATGGCCTCTCTGGCAGACAAAGGAAAGCACCTCTCACATAAAAGTGGAGCAGAACTAATGTATTTACTGTATTTGCCTATTTTATTATTCCTTGGAGACGTATTAGTTTAACAGGTTTATTTATGGTACGTGAAAAGTTAAATATTCCTTTGTCCTTGGGATTTACATAAACTGGTGCAGTGTGGTATTCTGGGGGTTTTAATGAGATATTTGTCAAAATACTCTCCCTGGCAGATTTTTTTTAATACCTTTGAGACCATAAAGGATCATTTTACTACAATACTCTGCTTCTATCAAAGCCTCTGTGAGTGGCTTGTAATATCCTGTGGTTGATATTCCCTGTAGATGTCTGACTTCCCTTTCAGAGCAGTGAGAGACAAGAGGAGCAGAGCCTGAAGGATGCCTGCCAGGACCTCCCCTGAGCCAGGACTGAGTGGGGCAGCACAAGCTCCATGCACCCGGCCCGGGTCCTTGAGGTCAGATCAGGGGTCCGTCAGAGCCCACCCAGTGGCCACGGGCTCCCACACCTGGAGTTAAAACACACACCAGGCTTCATCCAAGCTGTTAGCATAAAATCCTACAAACCAAGGTGTCTTCCTTAGAGGAGCCTAACATCAAAAAAGATCTGGGAGAAAATCTGGAAGAAAGATCTGGTGGGTAGTTTTGCTCTGATGAAAGAGCAGCCAACACGTGATCTCCCAGGCTTTCAGCATCCAGGGCAGCCCTTCTCTTTACCATAAGGAGTTGGGCTTTACCATAAGGTCGGTACCACAGGCTGGGTCAGACGCACCACTTTCATGGATTTCAGTGTTGGCCCCAGAAGGTGCAGCACCCCTCTTGAACTAGCATGGCCGTGATGACCAAGTTGGACAAGACATGGGCTCCAGATGGAGTCAGATAGGTCCAGCAAGATGCACCACACTTGCCAAAGCAGGAACAGCCCCAGTCTCCCCTGCCACCCAAAAACACATCCCAAAGCCTGCATCCACCAGGCCATAGCTGGTATCAAGTCCCAAAGGAAGGGTTACCTCTGCTGGGACATGGCCAGGGCTGGAGAAACAAGAGGGGTATAGGGAATAGGCTCTGTCCTAAGACTGAAGCCAGAAGGGAGAGGGAAATGGGAGGGAAATGGGAGTGGGTTATGTAAGTGGTGCCAGTCCCTCTACTTAAGGACACCGATGGAGACGGAGGGAAGGAGACAATTATGTAACAGCATTATTTGCAGGTCTGACAATATCCTTCACAACTTCTGCACATCCTTTATTGTGCAAAGCAAACCAGACAGGGAGTGAAAATTACAGCTAGTTAAGGATAACTTCATTAAGTCTTTTTTACTTCAGTAATTCTTCTGCAAATTAGACAACCCAGAAAAGTTCCTTCCAAAAAAAAAAAAAGAAAAACCAAAGAAAACAAAAAGAAGAAGGAGATGCAGAAAAGAAACTAATCCCTAATTATCAACTTAGCAGAGGGAATCAATATTTACCTCAAAACATGCTAGCAATAACATACTATGTATAAACACATCCTCATTCTTTCGCAATCTATGTGGGTGTTGACCTCAGGCTGTGGCTCACCAGGCGTAACGTGAGTAGTTCTGAACACTGGCTGATCCCAGGGAGAGATCATGCAGGCTCATCTTGCACAAGTCAGTTCTGAATCACATCAAATCCCCAAGCATTGGTGACTGGCACAGAAGCCTTAGGTACAGACTATTTCCAGTTTGAAGTGCAATCCCTAAAGACACGCAGAAAAAGGCTGCACAGGCAAGACACATGGTTGGGATGGGTAGCTCCTTTTTGGGTCTTTTTTCACAGTGGCATGTAGAGAAATCACTGCACAGGACTTTGACAATGACAAATACGTGTTAAGGTCCTTTCTTTGGCATGGTTTTATAATCTTGTATCTATGGGTTCCTTTCTAGCAAAGTGATCAAGAGCCCAGTTCAGATGGTCAGGCTTTCCACTGGGCTTTAATGGGCTTTCAGTCAAGACCCACAAGATCAATTCTGTGAAGCTTTAACTGAGTTCCTTCAGTTCTCATTGAAAGGATAGTAGTCAGCATCTCCAGAGGTATCTTATAGACTGGGGCTCTAGATCCACTATGACATGCAGTGAGTAATTTGTTTGTTTTTCCAGTGACTTTTCCAAGGTCATCTGAATCACGTGTGCTGAACGGACAAGAGAGGCCATCTCTACAGACACAAATGCCTCCTTATCCTCCTGTTGGCAAGAGAGGTAGGATCGGTCGTCAATGTCGGAGTGACAGACAACCAAAAAAACTCCATCAGGTGCAGTACTACAGAGTCAGGTTTCTATTTACTGTAGGGCTGTTACAGCTCCTACAGTATTCATTCATTTTTTACTACGTTATCTGCTAAGCTTAAAAAAAAAAAAAAAAAAAAAAAAAAAGGGTTGCAATTCTCCGAAACTAAATAAGCACATTTGTTGAATGGAAGCTTTAAATTTCAGAGTGCATAGAGAGCTTTAAAAACTGAAGTGTATCATTCATTATTTATTGCCACTTATAAATTTTAAGTAATCTGCTAAGGGTTATTACCTAACACTTACTTTCCAGTGTCCAAAACATACTTGCTGTGTGTACACAGTTAGTGAGACTTTCAGTGGGGTAAAGGAATAAATCTGACTGCAGCCATGGTATTCCAAGCTCCAGGCTCCCACTGGCCATCACTGTAATGGAGGTACAACGCTTCTGACTACAATTACACCATTTTCATCTGGAGGGGATGCAACCTGAAAGCAAGATAGGTCCAAGCTACCCCCTAGGTGCCTGCTACAGTCAAAAGCATCTTTTGAGAGTAGCTCACTCCACCCAAGGAGAAATAGGTTAAATTATCTGGGGCGGAGGGGATGACATGGGGATGCAATGCTCTCCCATCTCTTTCTGTTGATTGTAGGGGAAGCCTGGACAACTCATTTATTTTCTCCTCAGTTTTTATAGGAAGGATTTGATCATTTATAGCCCAGTCCAAGTGACATTCTCAGCAAAGACAAATGCAGAAGAACTACAGCACACAGGGCCTCCAAATATCTACATGCTAGGGATGGGTCACTGGGATGGCATTTATCCAGAGATACTAAAGCTCCCAGGCCTCCCTGCTGTACCCCAATGTGCAAGTTGGGCAGATTGACTGAGACAAAGGACTTCAGCACTGGACTTGGGTTTTTGGACATTCTTCTAGTCTTCTTCACATTGTAAAGTGCTTTTTTGCCAGTGCTCATCTGATCCACGGGCTGCCGCTTTGTCTCTGAAGGAGTGCAAATGTGAACCTGCTCAGACTCACAGGGAGCTGCACTGCCTTCCTTGGCTGAAGGCCAGCGCTGACATTCCCAGATTTGCCTTCTTCGCTCAAGGGGGCAGGCCGGAGCCATGTGTCATGGAGCCATGTGCTAGGTGCAGTAAGTAGATACTTTAGGGGATTAGGAGCAGACACGGTGGGAAAAAAAAGTTAAGATCATGCATATCCTCATATCTTCCCAGCTGCGTTCCTGCACGTGGCCTGAAAGACTGAGAGACTTAACTGCAATAAACACTGTGACTGTGTGGATAACTGTACCAACAACCACACCAGATTAGACAAAAAGTTCAGTGGTGAGGGGTTTAGCATGCAAAAGGCAAAAGCAGAGCCTAGGAGTTAGCTACTTCCCTCCACTATCCTCTTCGGCTGCCCATTTAATCCTCAGAAATATGAAGAACGTTGTCTCCACAACTAAGTTTAAGAAATGAAGACAATCTCTTCCTCTCTCATGTGTTCCCTCCCTGCTATTTCTTTTGCCTCAGTCAAAGATGTGAAAACGAGCTTGAACTGCTGAGGAGAGAAGCAGCTGCACTGATGTCAGAGCTTCTCCGAGGACATTTCCCAACAGGCCTGGAAAAGGATTACACTGTAGCTGGTAACAGTAGGGGATGTTGATTTTCAAATCCCTTTTATTCAGCATTTGTGTCAGCGTTTTCATGCGTGTTACCTCTGGGCTGAGCCAAACATAAATCTGTTCTTACCAGTCTTCTCATTAGCATGCATGAAACAAACATTAGCAGAGAGGGCATCGGCACGGAGCGATAGCAATCCATTTATATCGCTTTGGGAGGCAAACAGGAGCTGGGGAGCAGTGCAGTCTGACACACGGGCCGGTAAGGTGGCTGCTGGAGCCTGTCCGTGGTGCAGTGTCAGGTTGCTGCCTGCAGGGTGGGGCATGAGATACAGGGCATCGGAAGCAGGTATAGCCACCCAAGTTTTCATCTCAGACAACAGGGGAAGTCCCTTATTCATTGGTGAAAGAAAAATTCTTGCATAGTAGGTTTGTCGTCTGCTTTTACATCCACAGCCAGAGAAGAAATGATGTGTTTTTTAAATTTCTCAGTCACTACTTCAAACCAGGCTCACAGGAAGAAAGTCCCAGATTTCTTTCAGCATTTTGATGGTGTATTTAAACTACATGGATGTCCTACATCCTCTAAATCAGGAGGGGTCACCAGCAAAACACAGAACGCTGAAGATTGTGAAGACTTTCTGCAGTGCAAAACCCACTATGCTGAACAAATGTTGCTTCATAATATAGATGTATCTTTCCTGTGAGCACATGTGAACACATGCTCTGTGTTAGGAGTCATGCTAAAGAACAAGCATTTCATACATCCCTGTAACTGTGGGGGCTGGACTTTCTCTTTTCATGCAGCAAAGCTACTGCAAACAAGGCATTGTACCAGACTCCGCAGCAGATTCCGTATCACTAATAACATTGGAAGGCTGAGAAACTGGTGTCTATCAACAACATCCCTTGTGTTAAATTAATGACATGTACCAGAAGCAATGTAGGAAGATTGTTATTTTGGTCCCATCTGGGTCTTGTGCTGGGGAAGCAAAAAATGATGGCATTTTTTTGGGAGAAACATTTGGCTATCCAGTCAACCTTTTTTTTTTTTTTTTTTTTTTAAGTAAGTCACAGCATCAAGCTCTGGTTGCTTTCCAATTCTTCTCCAGTCCTTTTGGAAATGCTCTAGTGAAGAAGCAAAGAATATTGCAAAGAGCATTGCCTTGGCATGGAAAAGGCAGTGTTTTCCTACACAGCTGACCTGAGCATATGGAAGTGGAAAGACTGAATCTCCATTCTTTAGTGAAACAAGAGTTTGCACATCGGTGGAAAATGTTTGAGATGCAGCACCTCAACCCAAAGGTTTCTCTCAGCTTGTCTGGAGGATCAATGCAAAGCCTTCTACCTGAACTGCAATGACTTTGTAGCTCCAGGAACCTTGGAAAGAGATGATACAACAGGATGCTAAGGCATCCCTACCTATCCCTTCTGTGTTGTGGACAGCACTGAAATACTCCATTAGGATCTATCAAATACTTGTGCCTGTGATGAACACTGAGTCCCTTAGAGGTGTGATGGCTGTCATTTAGGTTTCTTGCTCCCACAGGCAATGTTTGAGTCTTTCTCCAGGGTAGTGTCATACCCATTTACCCAGTAGTAAAGTCCCTCAAAATTCAGAATGCACTTTTAAAAGCAGCCAGGTGTAACAGGAGACATGTATGTCCCTTGGTGTTACTGTCTGCAGAAAGTTGTCCATATTAATTAGCACACTGAGCCAACAGCTTCATATTGCTTATTTAATCAACCTTCTATAATGGGCATGCACCACAATCCCCCCACAACTTTTTTCAGCCAAATCATCAGCATTTAACTCCCCTCTGTCCACATGTTGAGCATAGAGTCCTACCCTTCCATACCTGAGCAGATTCTCAGCTACCTTACACTCACAAAGTGGAGTCCGTCTAGCACAGCTATCCCATATTTGGTGGGAACAATCTTTCCTTATCACTTCCCAAAAGCATCTCTATGGAATGCTAGTCCAGGCATAGAGAAATACAGGCCCTCAGAATGTCTGTCCAGGTTGGACAGCACCCCATCAGCGTCACATCTGATTTTGCTTTTTCTAAGTCATGTGCAATATTCCCACTCTCCTCAGAGATTTGGGGAACTTGGTGGTTCTGGTATGAAAAGAAGTGCTATGGTTCTGCTCCCCTTTCCTCCGAGTCTGTGGATGGTACTGGAGGAAACCTCCAGGCACTGAATGTTTTCCCTCTCCTCTTGTTCCCTGGCTGAAAAAGTGCAACATCAACCCGCTGTGACTTCACCTCTGTCAGTTTTAGGTTTTTTTTTACCTGAAAGACATTAAAAGTGCCTTACAGTGTATTTGTGTTATCCAGTATTATTCTAGTTATAGGATCTCTTACTCTAGGAAATTGCCCAAGATCCCAAGGAAAGCTGCTTTATGGCAGAGCTGGGCACATCTGGATTTCAGCAGTTCAAGGTATCTGCTGCTGGGTTAGGAGTAGGAAACTTCAATCTCTTTCTTCTCTTCATTACAAGTAAATGACCTAGAGGTACATCACATCCCACTACTCTTAGCAGTACTTCTCTGGCTTCCAAACACTGAGGCATCACCAGACTGTTGAAACTACCACTTTCCAGTAACTTCATTGGTCAGCAAGGTCTGCTTGTATTTGTCCCATGAATTATTCTCCTCCTTGTACAATGAATACATTCACTGTTTAGGACACATTGACACTGAGATTCCAACACCATTTTGTTTTAAAGAACTGAGCTAGATGCTGAGATAGTTCAGACTCTCTGTGGCAAGGTGCATTCAGAACACAGCCTTTCAGAAAAGGCAACACAGGAGTGCTGTCTTGGTTTTAGTGGCCCCAAAAGCAGGCTGCTGACAAAAAGGGCACCCTTAGCTTTATTTTTTTTTCCCCCAACTCCATCCCTTGTTTTGTACAAGTGTTCATGGGGCAGAAGGAAGCTGACCCAGCTGAAAATCAACCTGACCAAACATAAAAGCTGGCTGTATAAGTGCTTGCACTGGCACAGGGCAGGGACTGAAACATGCTGCTGGGGTGGAATGAAGGGAGGAAAGGCTTCCAGACTCTACTTTGGTCAGCTTCACCAATTAGGAAACCACAGCCCGACAGGAAACCACCCAAAGGATCTAATAGGAAATGCTGTGGGAAACCTCCCAAAGGACTAATAGGAAATGCTGTGATTAAAGGCTTTTTACTGGGCTTTAGCACCAAAGCAGAAGGAAGAAAAGAGGGCTTTTATCAAATGATTAAAAGCACATCTCAAGAGTAGGCTCTGCTCCCTTCCCTACCTGAGAAGGGAGTCTGGGTGCCTCACAACATAGTGAATATCTTAAGTATTGGGTACATCTCCCTATAAGAGCAAAGGCATGGCCTCATTCAGCTGTGCTGTGTTAGCCCCGTGTGATTTAGGCACGCCTGCCAGGTCAGGCCTCCCCAAGGAGGCAGCTCTTCTTCATCACTTGGCCAGTACAGGGCCAAGGTTTGGAAGGCATTAAGCAGCTCACTGGCTTTGAGTTGCTGTACTGAACAGGAGAGGTTTGATGTTTTACTGATACCTCCACAACTGTGGTGAGTGTAAGGCTAGTGAGAAACATCTCTAGGATGTGAGTAGTGTGTTTAGGCATTGATAGTCTGCTTGCTCCGCTGAGATTTTTTTTTTATTATTATTTAACTCTTCCTTTTGATTTGTAAATCTGGAAATGTTTGGCTAATATCTGTAGAATCTATCAAGTGAAGATTAATATGATGCATGCCAAGGAAGATCTAAATTCCTCACCTATTACAATTTCATAATTCTAGTCTTGCCATGCATGTATGCATAGGTCTCTTTCACTGGTGGAGAAAAAAATAAATTGTTAATTAAACAAGAAGCATTCCTAGCTTGGTTGGCATTGGATTTCTGGGTTTCCTTTTCTAGCTGACTCTTTTTTCTGTTTCCTGAGTCTTAGTGAAATATCAGTATGCTTGCCATGGAATGGATGAGTCTTTCCTCAGAGAAAAATTAATAACCTTCTGTTAATCAAAACAGAAGCAAAAATATCTCTCTAATATTAATGTTTGTAATCTACCTTTAAAAATATATCAGTGCCCTCCCACATACACTTCCTCCTGCTTCTAAATAAATTGCTGGTGCTAACAGTGCCATCTCTTGCATGAAACCTAAAATGGAGTTTCTGACCATCTACAATCATTGATTCCTGTAGGACTCTTATAAAGCACTGGCACTACGAATCTACATCTTTCCTTTCACTTCAATCTCTTATGAAGTTATTTGTCTGCTTTTATCTGAAGTTTATAGTCTTAAAACTGTTGAATAAGTGTTTTGCTTTGCAAGTACCCATGCTTCAAGGTGAGCAACATGGCTTCCTACAGAACTTCACGGAGAATTTTGGACTGGCATTCCATAGACAAGAATTAAGTAGTACAAATATCTTCTGGGGAATAGAAGGGGTATTGGCGCTTGCAACTGATGAACTGCCATTAAACCAGAGATCTTATTTTAAAATAAACTTCTGCAGCTATAATGAAAGGTGAGTGGAAGTGAAAACAGTGTGTAAGGAAATGTTACTAAACTGGGAACTGCCTGGGCTGATGTGTTAGGGGCTGGGGGTACTCACTGAGAGAACAGCCTTCTCCTAAGTGCTGTGCATGCTCCAGCAATACGCCATCGATGTCCTTTTTGTCTGAAAGTATTAGCTAACAACACAAGATGTCAATATTGGAAATGGCAGGCAAAACTGATGCCTGATGCATGTGGCTTGCCACTGAGCAGATCTGGATCCTGTGCAGGAGAATGCCCTGCCTAGGTGTGGGTTAAACAGCTCAAATTTTACCTTATTTGCAAAAGTTATCAGCTGTGCATAGAGAATGGGGGTCACACTGATTTTGGTGTTGAAGAATGCTGAGACCAGCCTGACTCATTGATCCCCAAGTTAAACACTCTGAGGGAGAACAGTGTTTCCTGACAGGAACTGGCACTGGCTCTGGTGAGAGTGTGGCAAACCTGATCAAGGAGACAACAAGTGACAGTATTGATAACTTATCAAAAGCTGCTGAGCTACCATAGCACCATAGCTGGCCTGGAGACATAACTGAAAATCACTTTGCACTACAGAAGCCCAGTCCCACTTTTTAACAGCAGGGTCTTCGAACATACCCCTTCTCTGCGTGTGTGGGGGGAGGTTCCTGCATTGCATTACATGGAGTTCTCCCTCAAGGTTACTCCTCAATGAGATTTTCCCACTGTCACTGGTATGGGTGAGTGACATCAATCTCTAATAATTATCTTGCTTCCACAAGTAGTGTACCATACTAGCAGTTTTAGCTATCCTATACTTTTTAGGAAATAATTCTAATTAATAACTTTTGGTCTAATCATTATAATGAATTTAAATACATTATTTATTTTATTTATGTAAATGTATTTGGGTTGCTATCCGTACTCCTGCAGGACAAAGTCATAGAAAGGATCAATTACACCTCCCTAATGCTCTAGACAGAAAATGTCGACCAAGTCTTGCACTAAGGTTGTATCCAGCTGCACCACAGACTCATCCCTGAGGAGAAAGCAAGGGGATCTTTCTGCCGTTCATGATTCAGCAGGATGGTCTCCCTGGTAAACTTTCTCTGAAGCTTCCATCCTGCCCATGACACCCCATAAGGATGTGGGTGCTGCAGTACTTAGCTGTTGTGGCCCTTGGAGCCCAGGCTCCTGGCTTAGGGTCCCCCTGCAGTGTCTGAGGGAAGATAAATGGCACAGAAAGAGACCTACAGAAACCTGCTCATTAAGCGAGGGCATAGCTCAGGGTCAGCTGGCAAGTGGCAAGACCAAGGCAACTGGGAAGTGCTGGGCTGAGCAAGTCCTTCTCCCTGCCCACACAGTCATTACACATAGTGAGGCCCATCTGCTTGTCTAGGACTTGCTGCTCTGAGAGTGGGATTTGACTGTGTGGGAATAACAGCAGGAATACTGTGTTGTGGAGCTTGCTGCTGCCTCAATACTGAGCGTGGAGCTTCTGCATATGTGTTGGTTTAAGGGCTGGACTGGTTTGTTTCAGGTCAGGAAACAAAAAGACAAGGGTAGGAAAGAGTTTAGGAGAAATGCAGCAGTTCCTGCATGTCCCCAAAGAAGACAGTCCCTCTGTTTTCACTGAGGGACAAGTAACTTGTGGCAGAGGCCAGGGCCCATCTTGTGCCCATGTGCACAGCTGTCAGATCCTCTGCTGTTTGCAGGTGTGTATTGCTGTGCCTGTCAAAGGAGTAAGCAAGCAATTTTGTCCCTTAATGCATCCCAAGGGGAGCCTCTCTAGGATAGTTCCATGGTCAGTTGTTGTGCGGGATGTGGGGGAATCCAGGTTTAAGTGGTTTGTGCCTACTACTTCAGCTCCAGTCAGGGTGAGGTAGGAGCTCAGCACAGAGGTGCTCCTATCAGGCACACAGAGAAGCAAAGCTAAATTTGGAAATCCACCATGTGCAGGGGCAGGTGCCACCTACATAGGAATGCAGGTGTGTGATGCTCCCATTCTTCATTCCCTTGGTGAAAAAAGCAGTAGGATGGAGATGTCTGTGGAGGGGTTTATCATGACCGTAGCTCTGCACAAGCAGCACTGTGAACATCCTCTGGGCTACAGGGATCTATGGACTTTTGGAGGGAAGTGAAGAGGCCTACAGTCCTGGTGAATGGGGGAGGGTGGGTGTATGATGGGAAAGGAGATTAGGGGTATTGAACTGCATTTTTAGATCTATGCACTTTTGTCTAATTGCCACTATAGGTGCTCCAGCCTATTACTGGATCTGCCTAGTCCCAAGTCTGCATTTCAACCCTTCTGGCAAGTGTTTTACTGCTGCTCTGTATTCTGCCAAAAGCTTATTGGATATTAATGTGCCTTCCTGTGGCTTGAATGAGCTGGGTCCCTTTAGCACATTTAAGAAATACAGGAAAACTGCTGATCCCATTTGCTTTCAGCACACCAGACATCTTTGCTTCCCACTGAAATACGTCTGAGAGCTGCAAATCCTCACATGTCTCAATGCTTCACAGGAGACAAGCAGCTCAGATGAGCTCTGTTATGACCAATGCCACAATCGGTACAAAAGTTAATTATTGGGTGTGGTGTGCCTCTTCCATCTTTCTGCCAAAATCAGTCAGGATCAGAGCTTCGGGTAAATACAAACAGCAGAGTGTGGGGTCTTTTCTTCCCCAGAGAGCACACCCAGCATCCTTTGGGACCCCAGCATGCACAGGCTGCAGAAAGAGCACTATTCTGCTCATACTCAGCTTCTCATGAGACTAAGCTCCGAATGCTCCTGGTTGCTTTTCAGCCACCAGTTGTTCCTTCAAAACAGGTCAATAGATCAGACCAAGCTTTTGCTAAACTCTCATTTCATGGTTTCCATTGAGTTTCCGTGCTGGGTTTGCTATACAGTGACTTCAGTTGTCCCAGAGAGATTTCCTCTTCATGCTCGAATCCAGCATCCAGGGTCACAGTGACAGTAAAGCTGAGAGCCATGTCTGTTACAGTAAATAAAAGTGGAAGTGTAGCATGTGCTCACTTCCTAGTACTTGCTTACTGCTGGGAGTGTGAGTGTCTGCTTGTGGTGGTGATGTGACAGTATGAGCTAGCAGACAGAACAAATTGGTGCCTGGCCTTTGGGCACAGTCTAGTGGCTAGAGCATTTTTATCCATAATCATATACATTCACTGCTCTTTGGATCCCTCCAGCTCTATGGCATGGAGGTATGAGTTTGCTAATCTTAAATTTATGAACTAATGACGGGGGGCATAGTGTCCCTAGTACGGTCTGACAAATGCCAATTTTGTTGACTCTCACATGTATTTTCAGGGCTTAAGTCCTTCCATGTGTCTCTATGGAAGGACTGGACTGAGTCAGAGATGATTCTGTGAACTGCACAGTGTTTGAGTGCATCAGTGCAGAGTGGCTCATCCTCCCTTTTTCTTTGAAATTATTCTAATCAAAATGGTGAAAACACTTGCCAACTTAAATATAGCAGTACTCAGAAACTGAAGGATTTGAACTTCTAACAACCCTCAATTTTCTTCTCTCTGTTAGGATAATTAATCATATGTAGCTTAAAAGGATCTCAAAACATTATATAAAGGAGGTATTCCCATTTTTAAAATAGGCTGGCAGCAGGGTGGAATGAAGTGCTGTGTGTCAGGTCAATAGCAGAGAAGGCAGTAAGACTTTCTTCTCTTGAACAGTGATGCAACGTGCCAAGCACTACATCCAAGCCACCCTCATCCTCTGCTGTAGTTAAACTCATCTTCAGTGAGAAGCTCACATTCGTAAAGGTTTGCAACAGTATAAATAATATGCCATATTAGGACTGTAAATCAAGTGCCATTTCCTTGAAACTATTTCAAGCAAAAGCTTCTTCTTTTTTTCCTAGCATAATCTAAAAGAGCTTTATTGATGTCCTGTCTACCATCTGTTTTACATATGAACCTTGTGACTCCTAGTCTTTCAAGCTTGTTAATTAGGCCAATAAGAGGCATACCACAGGAGCTCTGAAATACAGCTCTGAAATTAAATGCTGGTGGAACATTTCTTTTCCCAAGTATGCTAGTGATGGGGAACCTTTCTGTGATCAGTCTCTTTTACTTCAGGGAGTGGTGCAGCAGTGTAGCTATTTACGTTTTCTCCTGCCTTCTCACCTGTTGCAGAAGGAACCTGGGAGAGGAAAGGCTTTTGTGTATTTTTTTCCCTTGCTGCAGCACAAGCTGGATGTTTCTTAGCTGCACTACAGCTCCACTGAGATCATCAGGAGCTCAGCGCTTTAAGGCTGCCAGATGTACAGACAGTATGAACATCAGTGTGGGCTTCCACAGGCATCTACCTTGGTGGATTATGCAGATAACTGATTGGAGGAGATGCAGCTCTAAGAATCAGAGGGCCCCATTTAATATGCAAGCCACTGCTTAGTTCTGGAGTCTCTGTTTATGTTTACTGGCTGCTCTTTCTGAAGTCCAGTTTTGGTGTAACTTATGCATGAATATAAAACAGTTACAAAAGTGTAGGCATCTGCCCACTTGTTCTTCTCTTCTGCCTTCCCTCCTCCACCACCACCTTGCAGTATAAAGCTGTATGTTCCCAAATAGAGATGCTGTTGCCTTTCCCACTGTGCCACCACCTGGGGAGGGATGCTGGTTACCAGGAGACTGCCACGCCTTCTTGCTGGAATAAAGGCAGGAATGGCAGCTGAGGATGGCACAACAAGAATTGGCTTGGATTTTACTTACAGGTGTGTGATAAATTGTCCCTAGCAACTCTAAGGTGTAAAATCAGTTGTTATCTCCCTAAACAGATGCACAAAGTCTTAAATCGAAAGTCTATTCTGAAATGCCATCTGACAAAGCATGTCTTTTCCTAGAAAGAGACGTGTGGTCAGGCAGCTCCCTCCTCCCCTGCCTTCCCAGCCGAGGGAGAATGCTGCCCTCTCTTGGATACAGACACAAAGCCATGTTTGCCACCAAACTACCCCACAGGGGCTGGTGTTTCTGGCCACCAGAAGGACACCATAGCTTGCTGCCAAGGTGTAGCACCAGGATGCAGATTACAAGCTCCCAAGTGCTGCAGTCCAGGCAGGTCATGTGATGTGTTGTACAGGGCTGCTGGCAGGGTATGGTACCCAAAAAGCTTTGGTGGATTTCCATCCAAGAGGTCAGCAGAGTGGCATTTAAACAGAAAAGGCTTTTGTTTTTCTTTCCCTTTTTTTTAAAACAAAAGAAAAATTCTTCATATCCTCCACTTATACATAATTGCCTGGACTGACCTCTGAGCCCAGAGCCAGGGTGAAGAATCAGATCTATATCAGATCAGATTTCCTCTTATAGGTGAAAGGGTCTGGGACTCAGATCTGCTGGAAAGGAAATGCTGGTGTTGTGTCCATAGACTGGTTGTGCAGGTATGAGGACTGGGTTAATTTCCTGTGTCTTCCTCCAGTGTGTGCAGGAATGGGCCAAGTGCAGGCACCGAACGGGAGATGTAGCTCTGCCATGCATACCAGTGCAATCCCGGGGCTTCCCAGGGATTCATTGCCAGGGAAGCTGCTCTACCTTCCACTTTACAGCACGGTCCATGGTGACAGGATTTCTGTCCTTCACCCATATGGGATCTGTTTCACCCTACCATCAGATCTTCCTTCTGAATTATTGCCTTCTACAGCATTGCCTTCTACAGCATTCCCACATTATGAGGAGTTAGAAGTTAACCAATACAGTTTGAGCACTGCTTTGCTCTTTACCTCTTTTCTTTCCCTGAGCAGCTCTCAACCCTCACCAACCCTTCAACCTCCCATTACAGTTACTTTCTCTCCTAAAAGCACAGTTGGTAAATCAGTTGGAGTTTTACTTTGGGGACAAAAGGGAGCACACCTGCACAGCTGGGAGAGCTGGCTGAAGTTAAATTTACCACTAGATGTGAGCAATCCTAATGTACCTCTTGGGAACTGCTTGGGAGTGGACAGAGCAAGCTCAAATATGAGACGAGGCTATCAAAAGTACTTACTCCTCATCTGCAGTTAGATGTAGTTGTCCCTTGGTAAGATGTGCTGATTTTAAGCATCCCCAGCATCTCCCAGAGTTAATATCTCCTTGGCTTCACACTGGAAAGCCATGTGTAACTTGAAAGTTTCAAATTCATATTAATACATCAACAAAGCACCTTGTCTTCCAAAGAATCCAGAGAGCAATCCAGACAACAGATCAAAGCTTGTACTGGGAAATGACTGTAAAACTATGGTTTAAACTCAGTTTGAATAAGATTAAGGAATATATGAACTATAGCCCCTGTGCTGCAGGAAAAGAACTGCCCTTTGGGTCCAGTGCTAGCTCTGAGGGCTCAACAGCAAGAAGCAACAGTGCACAACTGAACACAAAGCTTTTGTAAGAGGAAATGGCAGAAGGGACTCAAAGAGCCAGGATGCAGTTTTTCACCTTGGAAAGACACCAAGTTTGGAAACCCAAAATTTGGAAGAATACCCTGGCAATGACAGTGTCAACAGTTGTTAGGGCCTTGGTTTCTGAATGAAGTGATCATGGTTGAGCAGTGGCTCTGCAGTGATTCAAAAGGAACACTGCCATCTAGTGCACTTCGAACAGAGCATTTTCCTTCTATAAAAACGTGTTTTGCATCTGTTTGTGCAAAGGCTGGAGGCACTGCCAGGTAAGAGAAGGCACTGTATTTTTGTTCTATAGAGAAACATCATTTCAACTTGTAGGTGATCACTAAATATGAAGAGGAGGAGGAACGAACAACCCCCTTCTAACACTCTCATTATACATAAGTAATTCTTTTAGCTGGAATCTGTGCTTGATGTATGAAATAGGTTTCCACAAGCTGGCAGTGAGTAATATGTCAGGATGGCGGCATGCTCACCTACCTGGTGTGCTCACTTGCACCCAGACTGTTCCGTGCCCACAGGCTTGCTCTGTGTACCAGAAAGACTCCTGGTTGTAGGAAACTGCTGGTTATAAAACTGGATCACTTTCTTTTTTTTTTAGGAGAGATGGCCTGATGGGCTCTATTAAAGCAATAACAGAGCAGAATGTCTGCAGCCCTTCCCCTATTCGGGAATAATTATTTTGCCCTAGCACTTGAGATTCCCAGATGCTGAGGTGCAGGGTGGGAAATTGCCTGCATGTGGCACCAAGAGCAGATGTTTGCCTGGTGGCAGACAGCTGAGCTCTGCACTGTGCAGCTGCAGGGGACCAGTGGGGAATGAGGCTCAGGGGCCGGCAGAATGAACTCTTCTCAAGAAGGAATCACTCAAGCTCATTTTCAAACCGATCAGAAACCACCCCCCGCTTATTTCAGTGCAAGTCAAAATAATCTGTACAGATAGAGCAATGGTTCAGTCTACTGGCACTAGGGTGGTGTGTGACATGCTCACCTGACCTGTTGGTGAATAGTGCCTTCTTTCAAGTAAGGACACCTGAACAGGTTTTGACTCTGCAGCTTCTTCCGTGGAGGAAGAAAGGATATCTCCCTTTCAATCCTGTCTGTGAAGTAGATGAAAGTTCTTCCAAGTTGGATCATGATCCCTATGGGGCTGTAGGGGGATTCAGAGGGATTTGCAGAGTTTGTTAGCCTCAGAATAGCTAATTAGTTTTAATCATTGGCAGCAACTCAGAAATTACAGCCGGTTCTCATGTTGATGCCCCGGAGCAGCAAAGCTGCTGCCCACAGTTAAAGGTAGCCACTTGTTCCTTCCTGGTGCAAATGCCTGACATCAGGGTAAACTTTCAGACTTTTTCACGTCAAGAAGTGTGCCCAATTCATTCTGTGTGGGGTGAATCACCACTGTGAGCGTGCTGTGTGAACTGCTTGCATCCTGACAAGGCTGATAGCTCTGCTCTTATTATTATATTACTTACTTACTTACTGCAGCAGAACTATATGCTTACTTAGCAACAAGCAGCTGATGAATTCATCTGATCCCTCCACTAGATGGGATGCAAGCACCATAATTTCTAAGTGTTTCTGGTTGAAATGTGAAGTTCCAGCACAGCCTGCTCAATATAACTGGTTCCCATGCCAGATACTACTAGCCAGGGGCTATGAAAGGCAAAAGTGTTTAGTTCCAGCTCCTCTTCATCAGCAAGAGCACAAAAAGGTGAATGATTCAGTGCCCCAGAAACATGATACATAAGTGATTGGGGATGACATCATCCAGCAAAGAGGCAACACGGTATCCTGCAACCCTCTAGGTCCTAACCTAATGTGAACAGAAATGAGGGAGCAAGCCAGGGTTGAGCCTTGTCACTTTAGCATTGTCACTAGATACAGCAAGTGCTGTCAGCTGTCCAGAGAGAGACAAGCTTATTTTTGGAAGCAGTAAGAAACTTAACATTTTTATATATCTCTAACCTTAACACAGTACAACCTTACTCCATTACTGCTAGTACAGAAATATCCACTATGCCACTAATTGTACTTATTCACTATCCTAGAATAATGATAGTAGATATTATGAGTAATAACTCTACCCCTCTTGCTTTATGCTTTTCATTTTGTGTATAGAAGTTAGGAATATTGTTATTACTACTTTCTCTTGTGAGGAGGGTGTGAAAGATACAACAAATAAATAATTTGTCCAAAAACCCTGAGCAAGGGCATAGCACAAACAAGCAGTACCTGCATGTCCTGGTTCCCAGCCTCTTGAACAATGTTCTGTACTATCAGGGCCCTTCATCACCATAAAATTCACAGGCAGCTAGACACAGTCCCTTTAGAAAGCCTCTTGGATTTTTATCTTGACAGTGCAACAGACTAAACATTGATTGTGCTGACTCTAATCTTAAAGATACATTTTTACCAAAATTAAATGTGAAAATAAATACAATCTTGAGGACACTGGGTTATGTGTTATATTTTTATATTCACATTTGTTTAATATTTTTACTTTCAGTTTTCAGAATGCCAAACATTTTTGTCCTGACACCACTCAGACAGGGCTTGTGTTTTGTCAGTCCAAATTGGACAGTTGAGTACAAAGCAACACGAGCTTGTGGGATCTGGGAAGGTGTAAGGAATGAGTAAGAATTCTAGTATGAGCATGAGTTGATTAGCAGTAAAATGATTATATGCTTTGTAATTTAATGCCTAGCATTATGTTCCAGAGTTAATGTCCCCTGGAGAGGAACTGAACGCTTGTAATTCCCCCCAAGCTAGAGCCTCGGAGGCCACTGAAGCAGTCAGGCAATACCACATCAGGTACTTTCAGCTCATGCTTTCAGTGCTTCCTTAAGAAGGTCTTGCATTCTGAAGCAGTTTCATGGCAAAATTATGGATGCTCTTCCCAGGGAATCAGGGAATTCACTGGGACCTTCAGATTACGTTTACTTTGAGCTAATGGCCTCTCAACTTCATTTTGATACAGCTTTGTTTCATTTAGCCCTAATGGTGCAATTGCAACCACTCTAACTGTTCCTCCGTTGATATCCTTCGAGCACTGTCACATATCAGATACCCTAGGCAAGGCAAAATCTCCTTTGTTCTGCATGACAAAGGAATATTAGAGGGTCAGAAATGCAGGTACAAGTCACCTGGAAGTTCCCTTGATGTGCTGACATCACTCACTTTTCAGCAACAAATGCAACTGAAAGGGCAACACCAGTGCCTAGCATGTGCCTCTGCTATGCCTTGAAGCAGCATTTTTTCACCGTTACTTTCGACTATAATTGCTGTTGTTTCCCCACCGTCCCTGTCAAGAGGTTTACAGGTCACCTTTGCGTGCTGCTATCTAGTTACTGCTTCTTGAGATGTGTAGCATTCATGCTTGCATGTGTGTCATGGCTTTCACATTTCACTGGTGGTGGCACAATTGCAAGGGAACAGCGTTTTACTCCCATTGCAGGCTTCCCCTGGCTCAGGTGATACGCACCTTGCCTGTGGTGATGGACCAGTTAAGACAGATGCTGGCCACATAGCCTGTTGGTACTATCTGTGTGTGTTCAGAAGCTGTATTCCACAGCGAGGTCCTCATTTAGCAGACAGTAACAAACAGATAGTTCCCACCCACCGAGAGCTCGCTGCCTAGGGTTATGGAAAAATATATCAAGTGGAGGTCAAAGAATAGTAGAGGGCAATAATAAAACACTGGCCACCCTGCTTTCCATGGGCCTCTTGCCTCGGGGGTAACAGTCAACCTTGGCTGTGCAGGACCAGCTGTCTCTTACTTAATACATACATGCACACATGCACACACACACAGGCTGAGCATAAATTAAACAGCCTTTAGAGCGCTAACAAAGAGCAAATGCTAAATTCGAGCCAGATGTGACCCACTCCCTAGACACCAGCCAGCAGCTTTGGGCTGGAGTTCCATGCTGTTGGAGGTGACTGGGATGGCAGGCCTCGTGGAAGGCTCCAACACTTAAAATCCAGTGGGGCTGTTGAAGGTCTCGCCTTTCCTCCAGCTCACAGGACTTCAGGGACCCCAGGCTGTCATCCAACAGCAGACTGGCTGTCCTGGTGTCCCTGCACTTTGCTTAAACACCATACTTCTTGGAAGAAAGCAGGTGAGGGGGGTCCTATGCCCATGATGTGGGTTTATGTTCTATTTAGATATTTGGAAAACATAGGGATGTAAACCTTCAGAGCCTGACATTTTAGAAGATCCCATTCCTATGTATCCTATTCAGTGCAGGCATCTTTTTGGGTCTATGTAATCCAGACTTTTCCTGCTAGTGTTGGATTTGAGTCTCTCGTATCCAGTGCAGCAGAAAACTGAGTCAATGCAGGGCCGAGCAGGCAAGACAGAGCAGAAACCTCGCTGCAGCATATTCGGCTCCATGGCTTCAAAATGAAGAGCAAACTCAAGAAAATATCAGTGGCCTTGGTACTTGGAGTGAAAGCCTGTGGGAAAAGAGCCATCACAATGGATTTGTGGATTAGAAAATTACTTGTGAACAAGTCCAAAGCTGTCCTTGAAATTGTATTTTTAATTTCAAAAGACAACTTCTTCTCAATTTTTCCTTTTTGATTAACTAGGAATTGCATCAGCATCCCCATTATTTTTGCTAAATAAAACTCTGTTTGAGTTTCAGTCCATAAAGTTTGATCAAATGCATTTTACTATTGCTGTCTAAACATTTCACCTGGTTAATGTCTAACTTCAAGTATTTTTAATATTTGTACTTACTAAATTATTCGGAGAGAAGCTACTGATCCTAGGCCAAATGCTGATGTCATTTACACCAACAATTAGCCCAACATTGCTCAACTCCCCTCAGGTGCTGGCAGGGCTCTGGGCTCTGGGCTCTGATGTCCTGCCTCGTTCCTCCCACAGATGGCAGCCTCTTGACTTGGCTTTTTCCCGCTCAGCTGCTGGGTAAAAGGCGGCAGGAAAAACGGCCCTATTGTATTTTTGCCTTGAACATGAAAGATTTTTGTCCTTCTTGATTTAACCTTCACTTGTCAGACTGATGGTGGTGGGGGAAAGAAGCCAATCTCCAAAGTCCGGAGAAAAAGGATGGGATTTTACATTAACACATTAAATACCAGGGACAAATGCACAGTCAGTATGTCATGAAATAGCTGTCAGAAAAGTCTGAGACAAATGCAAAGTGAAATCTTCACAGAAAAGGGTAGCAGGCCCAGCTGAACCCCTCTGCTATGGCGTGTTTTGGGGTACAGCTATCTCTTGCAAACACTTCTTAGAGACTTAAAAAAGCTCTGTGACTGGCTAAAAATAAGCCTTGGCACATTTCACACTGACTTTGCGAAGCCCTGTTGCAGACAGGAACTAAGGCTCACCAGCCCTGCAAGGTAAGGTCTAAAATCTTTTCTAGATGGGGGAAAGTAAAGCAGCAAAGGTGGTCTGTGCACACTTCAATGTTACCTAGAAGTATGTTGGCAAGGATGAGATTTTTATCTTTTGGTTATAACAGTGCTCCCTGCTGTGCCAGCAGTTGTAATGGTACAAAGGTGTGTTATAGTGGTAAGATTTGCCCGACATTAGCATGTTATTCTGATAAAAGTACTTGAATGCCAATATTGTCATGTTAATACCAGAGTTTGTATAGCTTTACTGAGCTCAAGTTGAAGCAGTACAACCTTGGCATATAGATAAGGAACAAGTATCTTATCAAATATATGGAGCAAGTAAATGACTGATCTGGGAATAGTTCACAGCAGTCTTCCTTCCCAAGCTGCTTCTCAGACTGCCCAAAACTATTCTGTTCACATTTCTTCTCACCCAAGGGTAACACAAAGCATCATTGTTTGTCAAAATGTCATGGTTTAAAAAAAGATGACACATTCTTATTTATAAAACCAAGTGAAACAAAACACTGGAAAGTATTTGTCTGCTGTCTGTGCTCCTTTCAGTAACACCTGTAATTTTTGTGTGTGCTGCTAGAGGAGTGAGTTTAGTCGGGCCTGGCAAAATACAGATGTTCCTGTGGAATCACTTGTGATAGTTTGGGTTGTTTGTTTGTTGTTTTTTTTAATGTATATTTACCAATGTAAATTTATGCAGAGACCAGCACATCCATCTGTCAAGTGAAAGTATGACAGTGGCTTAACAGCATACATCTAACTACTTGTACTACATACATTACTGGAAGTGGCTCTGTCCCTGAGGAATTTCATGAAGCCTTGGATCTCAGGTTTCCTCTCTATGTAGGTGTGGGACTCAGCTCACTGAGCCCTGCAATGGAGACAGCCCTAATAAGAGACCAACAAGGAGGAATATGGTCCCCAAAAGGTCTAGCACAGAAAGCAAGGGGGCAGGGGACAAGGAAAGGCTTGGCAGAGTTATATAATATGACCATCCAAAAGTTTAATGGGATTTCCAGTAATGCCAAATGAAAAGGACATGGACCTTTACTGGGGGAAGCAGGAGGGCAAACTCACAGCTGCACCCCATGTGAAGGTTATGCTTTAGTTGTGCTGTTCTCCACTGCTTCATTTCCATGGCTCTGTATACCTGTCTGAGCCACCATGTACCTCACTTTTGTAGCAGTTCACATAATGGACGTTCCTGTTACCCTCTTCAGATCAGCCTTTGAAAGTTGTCTTCCATGCATGTCACACAAAAATTTGTCTTCCCTAAGGAAAAGCTCTGTTTTATGGCGAGGTGCAATGGCCATGGAGCTGCTCTCTCCAAGGAGTATAATGAAGCAAGACCACAGAGCACTGGTCATGTGAGAGTCACTAGAGGCAGGTGGAACAGGCACAGATGGCTCTTCAGCTACACCAGACTGAAACATTTCAAGACAGTCACCAAACCCAAATTAAATATTTCTGAAGTTCAGAATATTTTTTTCTTTTCAAACTTCATTTTTCTGTGGAAAAACTCTGTTAATTCAGTATTTTGGGACAAAAATTAATTTTGAATTATCTGGATTTCCCTTGGGAGGGAAATTCTGCTTTTCAATGAGCTGGAAGTGATGTATCTTAAAATTCCCAGGCAACAATCTTATATTGGTATTTTTAATTCTGAGGACCATTCCCATGAGTTTCTAGTGTTTTTAAAGTAGGTCAAATTTTGAACACAAAAAAACCTTAAGAGTTATGCCCCTTTCATCTTTTCTTAGGAGCAATAAGCCTTTTTGGTATTATTGCTGGCTTAAATATTAAACAGGAAGCAAATTACATTTCCAGTCATTAAAGTACAATAGAACAGCTCTATTGTCTGAATCAGTGCAATATTAGGTCAGATTGTCACAAAATGCTTGAAAATGAAGTCATATTGAAAGAATGCAATAAATTAGACTTTTTAAGCTTTCCCTATGAGCTCTGCCTGATGAGGGACTATTTCTTCATACTTGCCAATTACAGTACGGTATTCAGCCCCCAAAACCTGAATTCTGTAAACATCTATATGGAATTTGATAATCACATTCATAAAGCGACCACAAAAAAATGCAATACATTTCAATGTTGCTGTTTACAAGAGTCCAATATTACTTCACCAATAAAGGCATTTGCTTGCAACTCTGTTGGTGTGAAAGGAATTGTTCCCTATGGGATTTTAGTTCAGGCAGCACAAAGATGTGGATCTAGAGAGTGGCCTTGTGTTATAGTGCTCTTCTAGTCAAACCCCTGCTCATAAGAATGTAATGCTAGGACAGACCTGAAAGGTCTTGCAGGGACAAATGTAGACAACACTTGACAGTATCTGACACCTTAGTACCTGGGAGCCTTCCAGAGTGTTGTCCTGACTATATTTGTTATCTTGGATTTGTCATGAAACCAAACAACAGAACTAAGCAGAATCTGGCACATGCTGCTGCTTAGAGAGGTGACATGCTCCGATGGAGCTGACTGGTGGTATCATGTCTTCAGGAGGAGCAGGAGCTGCTGGCTGTTGCTGAAAGACCTGGGGAGGTTTGGGTTGTTTCTTGCAGATGCTGTGTTCCCAGTGCTGCAGTTCCCAGCCTGTCCCAGCAAGGCAGAATGTCACTCAGGATCATCCTGCTTTGCTGCCCTGGACAACTGTCCAGAGGGCAGCTGACCCCAAGCTGTTTTAATTTTAAAAGCATCCACCATCAGGGATCCTATGGCCTCCAAAGACCATTATGGTGCTGAACCCATAGAAGTTTACTGCCAGAACTTTGTACTCTTGCCCTCATTCTTTCTTCTCTTTTCTAGACTAAACAAATCTAGTTCCTTTGTTCTTCTTTTGTAGGCCATGTTTTCTAAGAACCTTACCATTGCCACTTCAAAGATTTTAGTCTCTGATCTTTATAACCTCTTTTAAATGCAGTGTCTGAAACCAAACACAGTATTTCAGCCAAGGCCTCCTTGGCACTGGGTATAGAAGAACTATTTCTCCCTGGGCTTACTTTTAGTATGACTCTTCTGTTTGGATACCCTAGCATGAGATTTGCCCTCTTCGCCTTTGCTTTTTGTTTCACTTGTGATTTAGCCTGAGCTCTCTAGTCCTCTTATGTCATCTTTTTGTCTCCTCAAGGAGGAAATTTCTTAACTCCTTCTAGAGTTGATTTATGTTTCTATACCATGCTATGCAATTCTATTAAATACCCGGTTGTTGGCTGGATCGCTTCCTGAAATTAACACAATTGGTTCTAATCACAGCTTCTGAGAGGTTTGTAATGTATTTGAGCATGATTTCTAACCAGAAATTTTAAAAGCGTGCTCAGTATCCTAGAAGTGTTAATGATGACATCAAAAAGAAGCAGACCCACATCACGACTGAAAATGCTGTTCCCTCTTGCGTGAGGTAGTCACCAATAACTTGCTGGGCATCACTGATACAACTGCAAATCCCACCAGAAATGTGACCTTACACACCATGGTGGACAACAAATGCTGTTCAAGGAGAAGAACCTCTTCTTCTGCATCTCTTTGAAATCAATGCCCTGTCCCTCCATGGCATGCCTCGTAAGCTTACATCCATGCATTTATTCATTGCCATGTCCACATGGTGTTACCTGGAGTTAACTAGCTGGGAGGTATCTGCTCTCTAATGGTCACATCATTTCTCACTCAGTGAAATAGCTCAGCTAGAGGAGCCTTCAGCTCATTCTTGATACTTAGTTACAGACTGTGAGAGATTTATGTATGTGAAGTGTGCTCAGTTTTACTGTCATGCGACATTGTTTTGACAGCCCAGATGAAGTTCCAGGTATGACATTATCAAACAGAATATGCCCTAGAGAAATTATTTTTCTGAGTATTTTATTTCACACTCTGTCTCATCTTAAAAATGCAGAACAGGCCACAAAAAATGAGAAGGAAATTAAAGCTTTGATTCAGCACAGAACCTCAGCATGTGCTTATGTGGAAGCAGCTATGCAGTCAGAATCTGCCCGTGCTTAAAATCCAAGTGCTTCACTACAATACTGATCTGAGTCTGATGGGGGTCTTTACCTTCTTCTACTACCAGATTTAATTTGCTTAATCCCATTATATGAAGAAAAAATATCAAAAAAACACCAAAAATTCCTCCAATGCACAAAAAAATAAAGAGTGTCTTCTAATTGTTCTAATTGGGGCAACAGAGGTGTAACCCAGGTAACTGGAATACAAATATAAAGGTAATGCCTTCCTCAGGGAGGTAATGGAAGAGGAAGAGAGATGGCCTTGTTTTTTATACACCAGTTCTGAAACTGAATGTGCGAAGGGAGTGAGGGCTGCTTCACGAGAAGCCCCTGAGAATGATGAAAGAAGCTGGGCCCTGTCCTGGTAAGGACCTCCCACAAACCCCAACTCATGGGACAGTGGAGCTTTCTCCAAACAGGTAGTGGAATCAACCAAGCTTATGGCAATGGGACACATGATTGCGCAGGAAGGACCACAACAATGGACATTCCCTGGAACACTGGTGACAAACTCTGACATGAAAGATGGAGAAACCATCTGAAATGGGAGTGCTTCCCTGCACGGCTCCAGATACACACACTTGTGATTGGAATGTAGAAAGCAGCTTAGGTAAGGGTGATAACTTTACATTGGGTGATCCATGGAAACAAAAGGACAGAGAAAAGCAAACATAACCGATCTCTAGGATGAGGGAATTGGGGAAGTGTTATGCTGGATCACATAGGAACAGTCTGGCAGAAAAAAGGGCAAGTAGGAAGGTCAGTGTTCTTCAAAGGAATGATAACCACCAAATCTCGACTAACCTAGTGTACAGGAAGGAAGGATAGTAAGCAAGTAATTTGAAGAAAGTGTGAGTTTTACTTGACCTGAAACAAGAAGGAAACATGCAGAAAGGGAATGACAGAGTTCTGAAAGAACAGTGTCAGTATCAAGGACTACAATCACAAACACCAGCAAAAAGCCAAAAAACCCCGAAGAGCTGTTGAGAACAGTTAAAAACTCTATAAATGCAGTAATGGTATAACAACTAAGGAAGGTCTGGGCCTTCTCTATAATGGGGAAGGAGGGACAGTGACACAGCCCGCTGCCCTCAGGTCCCTCCTGGAGGAACCGGCGGTGTTGGGGCTCAGAGAACTCTGCTGGTGCTCCTCGCTCTGGACCTGGCTGCAAACCCAACACCTACAAAGGACCCCTTTGCTCCAGGAACACCTGTCGGCTCTGCCTGAGGGGGTCTCTGTCCCAGCCCTAAGGACAGAGGCCCCGCAGCGCCCAGCGCCGAGGCGAGAGATCTCTGGGCAAGAGCAGAGAGAGAAGCGCTCCTGGGAAAACGCATTCCCCTCGCTTTCCGGGATGAGCGCCTCAAACAGGCTGCGGGGCGGGCGCGCTCCCGCGGCTCCTGCGTGCGAGGAAGGAAACGATTCTGCGTCCCTTCCTCCCACCCCCGGGACGCCCTGTCCGCCCCCCCGTTCCCTGTTCCCTGTCCCCGGCCCTGCCCCGG
>VZRQ01001827.1:913413-942036 GCA_013397975.1 Machaerirhynchus nigripectus | reverse complement strand
CTCTCGCGTCCCGGCGGGGAGGGAGGGGAGAGCCCATATTCCGGGAGGGAGCTGAGCCCGTGCTCCCGGAGGGGGGACGGCTCGCACCCGCTGCCCCCCGGAGTTTTTTCACCATCCCGAAAAAGTTTGGGAGGCGGCGGGGCCACTCCCCGGAGGGTGCGCGCGGCCGGAGAGGGAGAGTTGGCACTGACATTCCCCCCGCCTNAAGTTGGCGGCGCCTGTTTGTGAGCGAGGGTCGGGCAGGGAAGAGATGCCCAAGAACCGTCAGGGCACAATCCCGTGTAGTGTGCTCTGGGATGACCCTGCTCGAGCAGGGAGGTTGGGCCGGATGACCCAGTGTGGCCCCTTCCAGCCTTTCCCAGTCTGTGATTCTGTGTTTCTGAGAGGGCAGATCGGGGTTTTCCCCGGGGAGAAAGGCAGTGCCGGTGCCCGGGATGCCCCGCGGGATGCGGGGTGAGAGCCGGGCTGGGGAGGAGCTGCTCGTCCGCCCGCACCAAAGAGCTCAGCTGCTTCGGTGTTTCTGGGGTTTTGTTTGGTTTTTATGCCGTCCCCGAGGGCTCACGGAGCAAAGGAGTTGTCCCCCGTTTTCCCTGCTGAGGCTCTGGCAGCACAGTCCCAAACCCGAGCGCACCGCGCGTCCGACAGCGCTTCCAGAGCCATCGGTCCCTTGTCCTTCCTCCCAGCGCCGGGGAGCTGCCTGTGCCGAGGGGACAGGGTCGTGCAGCCAGGTTTCTGTGGCTCTGTCAGCAGGGAGGGGGCTCACGTTTGTCAGTCGAGCGCAGGAAAGAAAGAGATTTGCAGGTTGAGAGGAAACGGGCTGCCGCACTGCCCGTCATGTTCCCAGATTTTTCCTCCTTTTGTAGCGGAGTAAGTCGGCGTTTCTCAGGTTAAAAGCCCTCCTGCCAGCCTTGGAGTTCTCTGTGCTGAATGGCAAATGGGAAATTTTGAGAAAGTAAGACTCCTTTTCTAGTAAAACGAACTAATGTGCAAAGCCTGAAGCTCGGCTCTCTGAGCAGCGTAATTATTTAGGAGTAAAAAGTATCTCCATAAAAGCTGTTATTGTCTACAGCTACTGGATCACAGTCCTGAAACCCGAGCGCCTTCCTGGTCTTTCTGAATGCCTGGGATGTGCTCTCATATAGAAGTGATGTCTTTGGAAGTTACGGGGCTGAGGATGTAGAAATGCAGAACCATTTTGCGTCTGTGAGTCTTGGGGTGCTTTGCAAGAAAGGGTAACTCAAGACAAAAATAAATCTGTGATGGGAAAGTACTGTTACCCTTTTCTTACACACACAAAAACCCCTCAGATGCAAGAGCTCTTTCAGCTGTTCAGAGGATGCAATGAGGACACAGTATTAGAGCTGACTGGGAGGATCCTTCCCTCCCCAGTGGAAAATGTGGTATTTGTGAAGTTGCAGTTTTCTGCAAGAAAGTTCAGTTTTACTGGAAAAAAAAAAAAAGTTACATTATTCTGACCAGAAAATTCAAGTGATGGTTCATGGCTACCTGCCTTGCAGACTTCTGTCAATTCTACTTTCTGCTTACAGGGAGAAAGCACAGTTAACAAAACCTTCCCCTTAAAGACTTGCACCTTTTTTTTTTTTCCCTTTTTTCTCCCATTTCCCCCCCTTTAAAGGAATTGCTTGGAATTTTTATTTCACAAATGACATGATAGCTTTACTTCTTACCCTGAAACACAACTAAGTATTTTTTCGTAGCACAAAAATTCCAGTATTTGGCCAGCCCGATTCAAAACTTCTGGAAACTTGGGGCCAGATCTTTGGCTTGTACAAACTGGCTAGTTCCATTGTGTTTAGTCCACAGAGGATTTGGCCCTAGTTAATTAATGGTTCACCCGAGGTCATGCAGCGAGTTGATTTTTAAAGCTGGAGACTGAATCCAGAGCTGTTATTATTCAATCTTGTCATATATCTTGAAGTTTACTGCACAACATTGTATTTTTCTTAGACAAGCTGGATTATTAAGAGGCAGAATCCACGAGGCTCTGATTGCAACTTTTCTTAAAAATCATGTTCTTAAAAAATCTATTCAATCGTGATCTTACTAGAAAAGCGAGTAAATATGTTGTAATTAGTGCATAGGTGACACTGACTACCGAGGGAGAGAGAGGCCTGAAAAACTGCTTTTGTTATTTAAACCTTTCTTTCAAAGTACAAAAGCATTTGATTGGCACTTCACTGATTTAATAGTCCATTTGTAATGCAGGAAGAACATTACAGAAAATTTTAGCATTATTTTAAATCTCATCATTTAATCTGTAGGTGTTTTTAAAAAAATCTTCATTTCTAGAAGAAAACTTTATGATAGCATGTGGAATCTGTGACTAGTCAGTTGTTAAAGACATGAATGCCTTGTGTCTTCCAAAACGAAATGGTTTATGAGTCTTAAAACGTATCCTGTTGGTTGTGTTAGCAAAAAAAGTAAAATATAAGAAAAATCCTTCTGGCTGAGGATTTAATGTTTGGTCTTACTATGATGTAACATTAGGAATGGAACCTAAGCCCTCTGCTTTAAAATCAGGGTTGCCAGCACTCATATTAAAGAGAAGAACAGTTCAGATCCTGTGCAGCAGCAGTGCCACATGTACAAGATACCTGCTAGCCCATTCAATCATCTGAATTTACAGAGGTGTCTTTCACCTTTCATCTTGCATAAAGATGCTTTGTGAAGGTGGAATTTTTTTTTTCTGTTTTACACATGGGAAAGATACAAAGGCCAGAAATCCAAACAGACTGGCCGCACACACCCCTTTCCCCCCATGTTCCTGATTTTTCAGGGGAAAATAAGATTTCATAAAGTTCATAAAGGCTTGTCTCTGCCTTCCAAATGCTGGTTGCTAAAATATTATATGCTCGAAAGACTCTGAATTAAACAGCACTGGAATGACTTCCCAATATGAAAGAGCAGTCAGTGACAGAGTTTGAACAGACCTTCTGCCTCCCAGGCCACAGCTGCACCTATTGGCTTCATTGTCCCATCCCTCCTACGCACATGCATGCCTGGCATTGTTTTGGAAATACAGCAGAAACTTGATAATTCAAACTGATGACTCGGAGAGCCACTTGTGGAATTAATTTATTGGGTAAATTAATGACTAGATACGCAGGCCGATTTCAAAAAAAAAAAAAAAAAAAAAAAAAATGGTGGGTCATAGTGTATTTTTTGTTGTTTTACCTCTTACAATGTGATTTATTTGTCAGTGCATTAATTGAGTATCCTGGAAAATATTTTGTTAGAAATTTTTTTAAGCAAAGTCTTAAAAAATCTCAGCATGGTTCTGTTCTTTTTATGTAAATCTGTGAGGGGAATTGGGTTTTCAGCTCTTCAATGACGAGTTATAATTTGGGATTAGAAATTAATCCATAGCACCTATTTTGTGGCACAGGATTTATAGCATGCCTCAGAGGTTAAACCATAGCCTTAGTATACTGATCTGTGCTGTAGGCTTATTTGATTTCGGCAGGGCTGCCTGCCTAAGACAAATAGGATTTGATCCTTGCTGGGTAACCTTGGTCAATTTCCAGGCGGCCCTCAAGACTTACTGTTTTCCATCTTGGTATTAGAAAATAAGTGTGTTCTTTCTGTTTATTTTTCACAGGGCCTCAGTGTTGTTCAGTATAGTTTGTCATGTGAGGCTGTAATTCCCTTCAAGCGAGGTGGAATTTTAGATTTGCAAACTGTTCCCAAATGATTGAATGTGTATCATGAAGGAGAAGGCAGTCCTCTAGCCTAGAATGGACAGAACTTACTGAGTTTAGCTCATTAAGATTCCAGAGTGACTGCAGATATTAATGTAGAAGATGCTATGGGGAAAAATAATTATTTTTAATTTGCTCAAAGTACCAAATTAATGTTAAGTAAGCAGAATTCATCTGTAATTGCCCAAGAAATCTTACCAGCAGTTTAAGCTCTCTGAAGAGGTAATGCAGAGAGTGTGCACAAATCATTACAGTATTGATAAACAAACAAAAAAAATAGTGTCTCAAATTGGCAGCTATTAGTAAACTTTGTTTGTTTACCCTTACATAGGCACGCTGACCCTTGATCTTGGGTATCAGAGCAACCCAAGCAGATCAAAATTCAGTTCTTTAATTTTCATGAGCAGTATATACACTGAGAGGAATCATCACGCATTTCTGCAACAGAATAAAATAGTTGCCATTGACCAGTTTTCACAGCCAGAGGTGATTTTTGGAAGGTCTGTGTTGCTTTGGGAAGTCCTGTGTTTGTGGACTGAGTAGAGTGAGCAGGAAAAAAAAAATTTTGGGATGTAGATAATTTTGTGCTTACTGATATCAATGGATCTTAGACTGTACTCTGATTTTCCCAGATATTCATGAAAGATGCCTCAGTTAATACCAGAATAAGACATTTTGTTATCAAATTTTCTCATAAGAGAAATTTCTGATTCTGACTCTTTAACAGCTTATTCAAAGAAATAATTATTCCTTCATCTTTCCTTATTTTTTTTAATCCAATATGGGGTCCAACCCAGTTATTGCTTCTTATATTTTCTTGAAAACATGTTGAAGACTGAGTACTTGTTTACTGGTTTGGGTTCCTGGTATATGACTTGGGCCTCATGAAGCTTTCTGCTCTGCCATGAATAGCATATTTGACTTTAGGGAAAAAATGCTCAGTTTTTGTTTCCTATCTGTACACCAGGAATAATACCATGTGCCGTCATCACGAATATTTGCAGAGGTAGGTACACGGAGAATTCCAAAATGCTGCCATCAGGGTTATAAATAATATCTCAAGTAATAATTTCAAATGGTAGATGCCAATTTTTCCATTGGCTGTTTGGTTTGACAATAAATGCCAATGTCAGTAGTTTTATAAACTTTGGTGTAGTTATTCTGGGTTTGCATCAGAAAGCAGAAGGTGGCTTAGACATGAATTTCCTCTTTGAAATAACTGAAGTGACATCAGTGGAATTATACAGGAATGATTTTGGCATTGATACTGCTGAAAGACGTAGTGCTCTCTGAGTGCTTTGGCCTCACACAAAGTGAGCTGTATTAGTAGTACAGGAGTTCAAAGCTTCTTTGGAATTGTAGTCTCCTCTTTACCATTTTAAGTTTTCAAGTACTGCAGCTAGCAAGTACTGTTTCTGGAAGAACTTCCAGGATTCAAAAACATGCGTGTCTCACACCCAATACTAATTGTACACACAAATTACTTAATTTCCATATGACTTTTAGCATATCCATTTGACTAAATCTTAAGAAGGTAGAAGGCTTAAGAAAAGTCAAAGTTTTAAAGCATTTTTGTAACAAACTCCAGTCAGACATCTAGGCTGCTTTTCTTATACATAACACTTTCTATTTCCAGACACTGTAAATATTGGCCTTCAGAATAGCTTTGTGCAGTGTTTACCCACATCACTTTATGGAAGATGAAGAAAGCAGAAAATACCCACTGTTTCCAAAACTGGTGATAATTTTTAACTGCTTGTATTTTTGTATGCGTCTTTTGAGACCCTGAGGCTTTATTTCCACCAGCACCACTGGTTCTGTACACTTCCCTCTCCCACTGGTGCTAGTTATAAGTTGCAGCCATTAAGCATAACTACCTCAAGGTAGATACTGAACACTGACAAAATTCACGTAGAAGTTACAGCTTTTAGGTGTAGCAAAACCAGGGCAAAGTTCTGGGAAACAGGTGGGAAGTGCCTGAAGTTTGGGCCTTTAGAAAAGTTGTCATTCTTTTCTATTTTTAAATGTACCAGAATGGAATTAGGGATTGAAATGGCAGGTGCTGCTGTTCTTCTGTTAAAAGCAGCAATATCTGTTTTGTTAAGCAGTTTTCTGTTTCATAACTGTAAAGTAAATAAATAAAATCTTTGTGCTGTTTAGGTGGAGTTTAAATGTGGGGTCCAGATTGTCTCCAAAACAATTTGTAGGACTTCTCCCCCATTGTAGTGTATGAATAACACCCACTGAACTCAATGTGAGGGTTTTTTTATCGTGTGGCTGAAAAGAAGGGTCCCTATTTATAGCAGTCGAACGTTGGCAGGTGCAAGACTGGTGAGAAATGTTAGTCTCACACATACAAACTAGTTGTTTAGGAGAGACTTCTACGTGGTGGGAGCTGCTCCTCGCTGGGCCGCTAGAATCAACAGCGTTGCTCAGTGGCTGTCTCCTTGTTGAGATCAATCAGCTTGTATTTCCAGGAGGGTGTGTAACGAAGAAGGGCCTGATGGTGCTGATTGCAGTAATATACTTAGCTATGGCAGCCTTAGCTATTATTTATAGAAGTGCTAATTATATCAATAGAAATAGCAATATTAATACTGTTAAGTGTCAGAATCCACGCTTGACAGCATGAACTAAACACAGCTACTGTGAAACAAAGCAGCCAGCTTGTCTCCCTTGTCAAACCACCAATATGCATTTCAGGAAGAGTACACACCCACCTTAATTGCTTGGGGTCTCACCATTTTTTGCTCATCTTGTTATATCACTATCATTTCAAGCTGAAAACTCACAAGACCGGCTGTTCCCATGAAGTATAGACTGTATTCAAAGTCAGTCTGGAAAATTCAAACTGTGACTGAAAGTGTTACAGTGGATTCCAGTTTAAAGCTGTCATCCTACAATGCTGGAAACTGCAAAGTGTCTTGAAGTTCAGAATCTGACCCAAACTTTTTTTTTTTTTTTTTTTTTTTTTTCCTACCATTTTTTTTTTTTTTTGTCTGTGTCCTACCACTTCTTGTTTACAACATAGCTGGTGAGGACACACGTAGATTTCAGTACCCACAGTTACCTTCAGACTACGTTATAGCCAGCCTTAATTGGCATCTTTTAAAGGGCAGAAATCATATTACCAAAAAATAAACAAAACTAAAAGAAAACAAGAGCATATTGAGACTTATTGTCTGGCTGCTTTTTTAACATTTAAAATATGCTTGATTTCCTGTCACAGCTCTTGTTACATCTGCCTACCTCTTGTGACAGTGTTTTAGACTGACTTCCCACAGGAGCTTACAAATCAAGCAGGTTAATGTCTTCATTAAAACTGAATAACAGTTTACTTTGGGAAAAAAACATATTAAATATTTCAGGATATTGAACACCAAACTACTATTAAGCTTTAACTAATGCATTTACTTTGCTGACACTTGCTCTCCAATGGGACGTGTAGCTCAAGTTAATGTCACTTGAAGTGATGTTTAAGACTTCATGAGAAAGTGTTTCCAACCCCTTCTAGATGATTTTACTCTAATTCTATCACTCTGTACTTGAGAAAAAGTTTTAAATAAGTTATTTCAGCAACTTGCCATCCTTATTTTGGAAATGTACTGGGTATAAATGTCTCCTTTAGAATTTTAAATAATCCTTTCTATGTCCTAGATACATGTGGTGCACTGTGTAAAGAGAGTGACAGGCTGTTGGCCTCCGGACATATAAAGAACGTCCTTAGCATGCTTTGCCTTTGGGAGGAAAATACAAGGATTGTTGCAAACAGAAAAGGTTTGGGTTTTGTCACCCATGACTGCGATCTACCTTAAGGCATGACTGATTTAGTGGATCAGGGGGATAGAAATGGAGGCACATGGCCAGTAGGTCAAGGTTTCTCAGCTGGCAAGTGGAGATGTTGTGCGTGGGCTGCTGTTAGTGCAGAACTGTGGGCTTGTGTCGTTCTCGCTGTCTGCAGAATCCATTTGCAATGATGCCATGTGGGACACAAGGGCATCCCATCAGTAATAGGAATGGGGTTTGTTTGGGTTTCTTTTGTTCATGTTGCACTGCAAATTCTGTTGGTGTAATTTGCTTTATCAGCTCTTTCGTTTTTGTTGGGATTTTTTTTGACCTCTTCATTTGGCAATCCTACAGTTTACTTATCTATTATCAGAGCTATGTCAGACTGTGATGCGTCATTCTTTCTGGATCCGACTGCAGCAGCATCCCGGTACATGATGCAATCAAACAACATTCCTCCCCTGGCAGAGTTAGACCAATCCTTTTGAAGTTTGTTAATGTATCCAAAATCAAAGCCACTTTCAGTTCTACGCTGTAAGAATACTGATGCTTTGTTGTAACCTTTCCCATCGTTGGTCTGTAATAATCCTGGAACTCTTCTGACATCCCTTTTAACTCTGTGAACAGGTGATCTGTGAGTAAATCTCCCTGAGGAGTTACAAACTTTCTTGAATTATTTACATCTTCTGTAGGAATTCTGTCTTGCATTGCATACTGGGCTGATTGCATAGATGATACAAACTGAGTGATGCAGAAAGAAATGGAGGATGTGCCTAGAACATAAAGATATGCCTTAGACTCATGAATATATTACATAAAAAATAATTCCTACTGTAATGCTGCTGGCTTTTGCTGCGTTAACTTGAGGGAAAAAAAATGTCCACAAAACTTAGGATCTTGGTTACAGCCATAAAGAAATTGTTGAGAAAGATGAATGGTTTAGAGAATAATTTATGCAATAGGACAAAAATAAAAAGCCTGGTTTAACTACTGGTGGGTATCTGAAAGACGTCATTGCTCAGTGGTGATGTTCTGGAAGATAATGAGCACTAGCCTCATCTCATTTGGCAAACGTGGTAATTCCTGGTAGGACAGGAGATAATTAATGAGTGCACATGGAATATGAATTGGTTTTTTATTTTTACTCATGGTCACAATGCATTTAGGTTCAGTAGAGTAGAAAAAAACTAATTATTAGTTTTAGTAGAATAATTCTGTGAGGTACCCCACTTTTTGAATAAACAAATACAGTTCGATATTTTCTTGAATTTACTGGTCATGCACATTTATTCAATATACTGTCATTCACTCCCTTTAAGTAGTTCTACATGTCACACTTTTGGGGATTTTACATTTCTGGTTTAAAAACAAAAATTGTCATGCCTAATCCTGACTTGCAAGATAAATAAGACAGACCTGTTTTTGTTACCACAGTGGCTGAGTACTTATACTCTTGTGGTGCAAATACATACTCAGGTTTGTGACTTGCTTTCTGAAAGGCCACATGGACATTTGTTAAGGCTTTGCATTTTGTTCCAGTAAAATGTAACATTTTGGTCGAAGGGTGTCGACTTCAATAGAACAGGTTGGCTTAAAGTGAAGTTACCGAAACCAAGGACTGAGATGAAGAGGGTTAATAATCGCCCTTTGTCAGTGATGGCTCATCTTGGTGCCACTGGGAGACGTTCACCCAGCCCTGCTGTCCTGCCCCTGTTCTGTGGATGCCATTCACTTGGGCTGATAATGTGGTGCTTTTTACCTAAGCAGCACTGTTCCTGGACAGCATGATAACCCAGACTTGACATGATAAGCATGCTAACTCCAGATTCCCAATTAGTATTAATGTTATTTACATGTGTGTATTCTGACAGAAACTAGGGTGTCCCAGATGAGATCAGTGCCCCATCCACTGCTGCTGGGTATTTTATGTGCTGTAAAAGAGGTGATGCCTCAGGAAGCTTTTAGTTAAAAAGGCAAGTTAGGAGAGAGGTGAGGGAAACAAAATGTTAGAATTTCCACTGTTGTGGTTGCAGACCAAGACACAGGGAAAAATTGGATTCTTTGATTGGGATAATCCAGGGAAAGGAAATAGAGGTTTTCAGAGGCAACTAACTCCCACTAAAGCAAGTATGGGAGTGATGTGCCAACCTGCCATTTGTGCCTTTGAAAATTTCCCCAGGGAGTCTATTGTAGAGCCAAGCATTGAACTCTGATCTTCAGTCCCCCACCAGACAATCGTTCCTTTCTGCTTTAAGTGTTTTTAATTGAAAAATACCATCTGAACAGTGTCTGTAAAGAATTACTTTTCCTCAGAACCTCCAAAAGCAAAGCAAAATGATGTGCTGCAGCAATAAATTAACCAGGGATCAAAATAAAAACCACAGTCTTGTTATGAAAACCAGAACTGGTGGGTAAATACTGTGAATTTATGACACCACTGGAAAAATAAATCCACTCTGGTAAATGTTAATACTTCTAGAACTAAAGATTTTTGGTTTAATTATTAAACTATTCAAAACTCTTCTAAGCAGACTTTGCATGCAAAAGCTACAGAATGTTTTAAAAAACATACAGAAGTTCCTCCCTTGCTTTTCTGCAGGCACTATTTATATCTGTGTCGGTGTTTGTTTCAGAGGAGAGAATAAAACTGAAGTCCACATGACCCTATCTTACTCTCCCCAAACAGCAGTAACACTTTTCCTTTTATATAGGGTGGTACGTATATTCACTCGCACGTTCTCCTCACTTTGTTAGGAGATAGACTCTTTTCCCATTTTGCAGGTTGGGAAATACTGGCAGAACTCAAGGTTACACAAATCCAGAGAAATCGTGAGAGTCAGATTACGCTGCTGGAGTGACCCATGTTCAGGCCACTCCAACATGTCCCCTAATAATATTTTACAAGCCTGAGCCATCTGTGTGTGATGAGATCAGAAGTAAGGAAGTCTGTAGTTGCCAAGAGAATTTTAGCAAGCAGTTAACTGTACAACTACAAAGAAATCCTACAGCATCAACAAAGGAAGCTCAGAGAAATATTCACACTGAGCTCTTTTTGACTCTTTTAATTGGAGACCGCTCTTGTAAAATTGTAAGGGTTTGTTCTTCCTGTTGCACACCTAATTGTTGTTGACCATATTGTGAGCTTTGCATACATTATCAGGAGTCTCCAAAATAGCTAATCCCATATTTTGCAAAAGCAGGAAGATACTACTGCTGCATCTCTCTGTACACTTATAAGGGTAGCCAACCCCTACATCTTGGCTGCATCCCAGTGGTTTGGCTTCCTTCCCCTCACAAACTCCACACACACACATGCTCAGAAGTACCCCAAACAAGAGACCCCCTGGGAATTCCCTATCTACATGGACTTCTTGCCGTGGGGGGACTTCCCCTCAGTGAGATGGGTTTATTACTTATGTCTTCCTTCTTTTATTTTGTGTAAGATGAACTTCACAAAAACAGATAAATACAAAGGATAGGCCTTTCAAAAGCTCTCAGCATCAGTTTCACTCTTCTCCCCTTGAACACAACCAGGACTTCACTGGAGGTGGAATTAAGCCCACATTGGGCATTTTCAACACTTCCAGTCATAGAAGAATTTATAGTCCTACAAAAGGGATTCTGAAGTTGTTCAATGGATATGAATCTTTAGCTCTCAAGAATGGTTCTGATTCTGGAACAGAAAGTCCCTTGAGCTGCTTTCTTGGTTACTATGGGTTAAGTTCAATTAGGCTTTCTCCCAGTTTGTTTTATTAGAAAATGGTATTTATTTGACTGTGGTATGCTACCTAAAATTGTTATAATTTGTTTCTTTATTTCCATAAACATTTCTCTGTTTGTTTTGGAAGAGTGGTTACTTAAGGAAAAAAAGAACAACAAAGTAAGCTTAAAAATATATTGCTTGTCTCCCATATCAAATTTTCTCTTGTAATCAGTGTATATAATTTTCCTATAGCACCAATCTAAACAAAAAAGTCAAAAAAAAAAAAAAGAAAAGAGAGGGAAGAGAGACATTAGAATCTATTTTCAGGATGGCATATCAGACCACACGCACTTATGGGGTAGAATAGATTTGTTATTTTGGGCAGTACTGTGGAACTTATGAGAAGCTTTCTTTTTTTATACAAAGTTAGTTCAGAGTAGATTAAAGTTT
Source organism: Machaerirhynchus nigripectus (assembly GCA_013397975.1). Taxonomy (NCBI): domain Eukaryota; kingdom Metazoa; phylum Chordata; class Aves; order Passeriformes; family Dicruridae; genus Machaerirhynchus; species Machaerirhynchus nigripectus. The sequence goes on along the minus strand of VZRQ01001827.1, from coordinate 930,378 downwards.
ATTTCAAACTCAGCATATTTGACCTCAAGCATCATAAGAGTCATGTAGAATTGGCTCATGCTATTAAATTCCTACAGCGAACTCCATAATAATGATTAATTTCTTTCATAAACTCTCTTCATAATTAATACAGGTTTCATTGTGGGCACTGCTATTCTCATATTGATTATCTCTACAATTTAGATTGGACTCGTAAAATGATGTCTTTGTTTACTCTGATGGCCAGACATTTATTTTACTTGGATAACTCTCATCATTTGCAACCTGGACTGGGGATATTGCTACCATAGAAATTACAAATATTTCAGACCTATTTCATGCAAGAGCAGGGATAATTTTTGGGCACCTGAGATTAATAATACTTTGGTGTTTTCTGATGCTTCTCATCTGAGAATCTGAGTTCTTTATGAACAATTAATTAAGCTTTAAGACACCCTTCTGAAATAGGAAAGCATTAGTAGCCTCCTGCACTGGATAAACTCGTATTTGGAGATGTTGACTGACTTAGTTCAAGTCACCTAGTTCAAGTCAAGTTGTCTACATTCAAGTGAGATATAACCCATATTTGCTGATTACCTCTCTTATCCTTCAGTTCTGAGGAGTTTTTCTCAACTGGCATGACAATTTTTGATGTGGCATAGTTCCTTTTGGCAAAATACGCATTTTAAAAAACTATAATGGCTGGGTATGCTTTACCTGCTTGAACAAGTGTAGGCCTTACTTGTTGCTTGTTTGTTTTCAAAAATAATGTAATTTTATTTCTAAGAATCTTCCATAAGCTACAGTTAAATCAGCAAACTTCTAAGACTCTAATAATCCCTTGTAAAAACCCACCAAAATGCGACTTTCACATTTCAGACAGACTTCAAGAGAAGCAGCTTTAATTGGAAAAGCAGAAAATAGTGAATGATGGTATGGTGAAGGTAAAGAGCCACAAACCAGATTTTGTAACATTACCCTGTACACTTCATGCAATGTTGTGCAACAGGTGAGCCTTTCCTTTGGTCAGTCTTGTGCATGTTAACAGTATAAATCCACTTTATTGCAATATTAAAGGAATCCCTTCTCAAAAAACTGAGAGATCTCCAGGATGGGGGACAGTATATTTGGTTTAGTTCTCTTGCCCAGGCTCTGGAGGGTCCCAAACCTCATGGGAGCTGCTGAGCTCTCCTTGTTTTGTTAACTTCAGAGGGTGCTGGGGGGAAGTTGCAGTGACTAGCAGAAGTTAATCTTTGGGAAGCCTTGGAGACAAACAGGAATTCCATTTTTTGAGCTGAATTCAGCTGTCCTGCTGTTGCCAAACCTACAAGCAGAAGGAAATGTGGATGTAAAAAGCAGCACGTATATACATATTAATGCTTCCAGTACAACATCCCCCATGCCTGAGGACAGTAAGTGCAACTGAGGACATAGTGAGGTTTACAAGAGTACCTCACATGTTGAGATGCTTTATAGTCCCCCCTGTGAATAGCCTAGCGAAAACCATATGTGAAATATAAATATACTGGGACTTAAAAATGGAGCTGCATTCCAGCCTTTTAAGTTAATTTTGTAACATGCTGCATCTGAGGGCTTAATGTGTGTTGTATCCAATGCTAGCTGAATACTGCAGGGCTTAATAAATGCAGTGTGTACTGGAGACACCAGAGGGTCTGATGGAAGACGTGAGAGGAGGAGAAGAAGATGGCGGAAATAGCACATTTTAGGGAAAGAACAAATCCAGTTTGAACCAACTGCGTGCTTGCTTCCTTCAGTCCGAAGGCAACAATGAACTCCCGTTGTCATGCTGAGTCAGTTGGCAGTGACTCGCTTTATCAGTCTCAAAATTGTCCGGCATTTCATCAGAACTGGATTACACAATGGGTTTTTCCTTTTCCCCCCCTTTATTTTTTTTTCCCAATACACTTTTAATATTAATAGGCCCGTAAATCATCTGATGTTAACATGTTTCCTCATTAACTTCTACTTTTTTAATTATAAGATTAATAATCATATAACTTCCCAAAGAGGGAAATACAGTAATCCCAACTTGACTTGAAATTCTCAAGGAAAAACTTTCTTAGTTATGTGATTCTCTCAGTTAAAAATAAGTTAAAGCCTTTTGTTACTTTCCAGAGGATATTGGCATAGCTAACATATGCTCACAATTGTTCATCTGAGGTATGTGTTCTCTATTGGATGGGGAGAAAAAATTTGTATGTGAAAACAGCAGCCAATGTATCAAAGGTGAATTTTTCTCCCCAGCATTACTTCTTTTGGGTTTTTTTTTCTGCAACAGCCTATTGCAGGAAACACTCAAATGCATATATTATCCACTGAAACAGAGCACACAAATGATGTGATGTATTTTATGGGCGTATTTATCCCTTGAACACAAAAAGACACATTACCTAAAATGCAAAGTGCGTGATTCTGTACTTAAAAACAAGAACATCTTCACAGTCTCTGTAGTCTGTGAAAAAATTTAGGTCTATGAGGCTTTATATCTAACTCTGCATATTGGTGCACTTCACCAGATTCTTTCATTTTAGCACCTACGCTGTTACACAGTTTCAATGAAAGCGATATGAATAAACTAAAAATGTGTAAAAAGTGATGCTGAGTTGGCTGGACAGCAATGCATCTGTTCTAAAATCCAGCATTTCTAAGTTCAGCCATCTTGTCTGCCCTAATTTAACATCTGTATTTTCCACCTGCATGATTAAATTAATTGTGTTCAATCAGATCCATTTTTTAATCACATATTTAGGGCAAAATATCTATCTTTAGTTTTTAATCTTAGAATATTTGAGATACCTGGAATATGTTCAATGCCTATCCCATTTTTGACGTCTTATCCTGGGTTTAATCCCATCCGTCTGTGTTTCGAATCCGTCCTGGTGGCTATGAAATGGAAAGCTTCCAAGAGTCTTTGAATAATTTTTTAATTTTGTTCTTCAGTGGTTCTAGTTCTTTGTTGTTAATTAGATCAAACCACATTTCCACTGAGGCTGTAACGGTAGTGTCATCAGCCTGTAATCTGTCAAGTCCCTCTGAAACCTCCTTCAACTGCTTTTGTAAATTTAGTACCTCTCTGTAAAGTTCCTTGCAGAGAAAAATGTGTGCTATTTTTTGATCAAAGTCCTTCTTGTTCTCAGTGCAAATTTCAAGACACTTGTTGCAAATGCAGAATCACATGTTTCTGAGAGGAACACTGAGTGTCTCTGGGAACCAGGGGCACTTTTTCACTCAGGTTACCCCTTTTCACTTGAATTATCCAGCCTGCTGGTGATAGCAGATTTAGGCTCTATAGTACAGGTTTGGAAAAGTTTGGCTGGCACTTTTTCACTTAGTGTGGCTGAAATACAGCACTGAGCAGCCACATATCACAAGCAGAAGAAATAGTTTTAAACACTCTTGTTTCAAATTTGTTTTTTCTGTCTAACCAAATAACAAAGGCATCTTTCTCATGTATTTCTCATTGCTGGATGGTATCTTCAGTAACACTGCACCAATATCTCTGGTTTTCATTTTTTAATAGCAGCATACAGAGACATACATTTCATCGTCTGTAAGCTTGTGGCCATTAGGAGATCATTTGTTGTCTTCAGATAGCCAGCCTGCACTAATGTCACTGTTCAATGCTGTTACTTTTTCTTTTATTATCCTTCAGTTTCTTCTCTTGGAGATTTTTGTAGTGGACAGCTGAATTTACAAGTCTCTAAGAGAAATGTTTCAATCATTGCTATAAATTGCTCCTTTTGTGTTCCATTGAAGGCAGTATCATTAAGACGAAATAAGGTTGCATCTGTCTTGTTAAGCAGAGCCTTTCTTTACAGCATAATCAACTGGTTACTTTATTTCTGGGTCTTCAAGACACAAAGGTGTCTAATGTTTAAGAGCATCTAGGAGGTGCAGAACACAGATTTATGTCATCATTACAGCTATGTTTAATAATGATAATGACAGCATTAAAACATCTCACTTTCAGGTTCATCAGACTCATCAGAGTCCTGCTTCAGTAGTTTCACTTAAAAGAACATCTCACCTTGAAGGGTCTGCAAAAATGAATTGTCTGCATTTTTTGAGATGAAGTCATCCTAACTTCTTGAACAATTTTGATAATGCCTACACTATACTGTTAAAGAATTATTTTGGATTTTGTTACTTTGTTACATGAATACACTTGTTGCTTTCTCCAACTTCTCTTGAAGTCAGATAAATGAACATTTTTATTTGTGTTAACCATTAAGCTCCAGTTTGTAACATTGGTGTCTTTATTATTAACAGTAGAGCAAGGAGCCTGCAGTCTGGATTTAACAGTTAGGATGGAAAACCCGGGTGAGAGCCCTGGCTTTTGTTAGACTTGTTACAGAATACTCAGATTACTTAATGGAAGTTTTTAGATACTAGAAGTATTGTATGTTCATGTTCAAAACTTGTTTTGTTTATTACTTTCTTTTTAGCATCATTTGAAAAAATGATTCCATCAACTAGCAGAATCTCTCTCATCAGGCCCTGAAAGTGTTATTCCCCATGTAAGTAGGAAGGCACTAGTTTATGATTTTTGCTGTCTTTTAAGAGGGACAGAACCGCTTTCCTCATGTCACTTTCCTGGTGAGTCTTAGAATGTTTAAATTTCTCATTTGCAGATAGAAATTAGAGCCTTATTTTTCAAGCATCACTTCTTCCTACTCTTTGTTATTTTCATGTAAACATTTCTAAGTGTCAGATCCTGAATAGCCAGCAAAGGATTGTTCCTGTATCTGACACTGAATATAGGTACCATGACTCATGGACTCTTGGCCAAACTATATATAAGCAACCCCTGCAGCAAAATGTAATAACATCTTCCCTGGTCCTATTGTGAGGGGCTGAGCAGGCCATCTTGGGTCAAATGTATTTCTGCTTTTGAAACACCTCTAGCTTTGTCTGTCAGGGCTCTGTCTCACCAATCACCTCTGTGTGAGTTTTGGTTTGGTGTTTACATGGGAGGGCATGGGGAGCACCCCTCTAAAAGTCAGTGCAACTCAGATGCTTTCAGTTGCTGGAAAAAAAATGCTAATTTACCAGTACTATACAATTTGTGCTGCTTTTGTTCATATTTATCATATTTAGTGGTCCTCTATAGTTTATTGCCTTTTTTGCCTCTGGGGATTTTCCTTTGTTTGTTTTTCCAGTCTCTCTCACGGCTGCAAAGTAGTGTGCATCCAGGTGCCAGTAGTGTGCAAGGCCAGGTTAGGTGAGGCTTCGAACAACCCAGTCGAGTCAAAGATGTCCCTGCCCAAGGCAGGGGATTGGAACTGGATGATCTTTAAGGTCCCTTCCAACCCAAACCATTTTATGATTCTATGATTACCCTCCCTGTGCATTCTTAGATGTAGTTCCCTTAAATGAAAATAGAGCTATCAGCTTTACAAGTAACTATTTAAATTGTTAATTGACGTTTTCTCAAAGATGGAAGTGCATATACTGCTTTAAGAGTGAGAAGGATGTATCGGGTACTGCAGGAAATTCCAAGAAGCTTTCTGTGGGTTGAGAGCGTGGCCACTGTGGGAGAATGTGTGGAGTGGTAACTGTGTGGGATGGTTTGCTCTTTATCCATCAAGTACTTACTTGTCCCCACAGGGATGGTCTTAGGCCCAGAGCTCTGATAAGAAATTCCCAGGACTTGATCTAGTCTTGAGTGCGCTTGTGACAACTGAGGACTGCAAGGCTGGGAGAGCAGGGAGGAGTTGGAGAATGAAGGTGCTAAGAGGAGCGGGGTACAGGCTGCAACTCAACCAGGGTGTTTCACTGTACTTTTTTAATCACATGCCACAATCCACTGCCCTTCCCAGACATAGGCAGATTTCCATGATAAGCCTAAAGACTGCTGTAGGAAATTCTTTTTTAGCCCAAGCTATTGCCTAGGAATTTTTTTTGAGAAGGACTTCAGTTCAGAGTCAAACCTGTGATGTTGAGGGGGCTTATGGCTACTCCTAAAATACTAGAGTGATTTCTGGCCATTTAATTGTGACCATTGAGTAATTCATGGTACAATGTTTTACTTCCAGCTTTATGGTCTGCCTTTGCCACAATTTTCAATATGCTTCCTCGTCTTTAATCTACACTTCTTTTTAGCTTAGGAAACAAACTGGAAATACCTTCTTTTACTCTAGTAGGAAGTTTTTTTATGCTCCTTGAGGAGAATGAGATAACTTTGTGCACTTTTCCCTTATTTTATTCCCCATTTTGCCTGTCTTGTTCCTTGATGGCTTTCATTCTTTGATCAATTCCATCAATTTTAATTGGAATTTTTTTTCCCATCTTCTCTTGTGATAAAAAGATATTTTCAAGTAATCTGTTTCTTTAGGCCCAGTGGTAAAAGGGCTGTCTTTGGGAATTTGGACATCTATTTTCCATTAAAATGAATGGAATGAAGTGCCAGTATCTTGCAGGGATTTGAACACCTTTGAGCTATTGTGAAGTAAGTATTCTCATTCCTCTGAAAGGGAACTCTTGTTGTAGATAGGGATGGATAATCTTAAGCTTTGAGACCTGTGGATGGTGGTGTAACATGGATGTGGAGAGAACCTGTAAGTCAAATTTTGGGGCTTTATTTCTCTTGCACATAACTTTTCTCAGAGGAGTAGCCTGTAGTTATCCCAAAGAACTTCCAGCATCATTAAGTACCTAACACTGAAAATTCGTAGGAATTGTTATATCCTGTCTGCTCCAGAAAATGATGTAATTTATCACTTATCTTCATATTTTGAAACAGGGGTCAGACCGAGCTGACTTTTAGCAGTGTGGTGAACTGGTGCTTTTGTTCCCCGGTGGTTGACTTCTTGTGCTCCAAAATTACAGCTTTAATTTAGGACGTAAAAAGCTTGTAGCCTGCTTGACTGTGAGGTTCTAATTAAAGATTGCATTAGATGTGAGCTGACACTTGTTTATCTCCAGTCAGTCTCCTAATACAAGAATTCTTGGATGTTTCAAGCAGTGTTGACTCTGAAGACTATTGTCAGTCATATAAATGTAGGAACTATTTACTGCTTTACTGGTTGGTTTTTTTTTCAAGAAATAAGGCAGGAAAATGAAGAGATAATCCTGTTATAAAGACCTTCAGCATTGTCACATTTTGATACTTGCAGCCCAGAGTACTGTTTATATTGAAACAGCAATTTGGGAGAGTAATGCTCCATAAATCCTCTTCATTATAACCCTGTGGCTACCTTTCTCATACCCATTTTAAAGATGCTTACATGAGCTGCACGTGGTGCCTGAACAGGCAGTCCCAGCTCTCGGGACTGAGAATAGCTGTGCTGCACCAGGTAGCCATTAACAGCTTGCTCACAGTTTGCCCGCATAAGCCCACATCTGAGAATCCCCAGTGAATTTTTATGGTACGCTGCAGCTTTACTCTGGGAATCCCTAGGAATTTCAGGTTGAAACTCACTTGCTTACTCAGTTGGATGGATGTGTGATGTATAGCTCCATATTTATGCGGGATTTCTGTCAGACGTGATTCTCTTGCCTTGCTTGGTGCCTGGCCCTCAAATGGTTTCCTGAGGCTAGTGAGACTTTCATTTAGCTGTAGTGGCAGTACTTTTGTTTCTGAAACAGAAAGCGTAAAGGTGTACTGGCATTTATGGTTCTAACATCTGTGATGTTATCACAGTGTGTTAAAAACAAATGTCGATGCATTCTGAGACTACAACAGAGAGTACTTAAAGTCATATTTCTATCCTGATTCTTACCAATATTTTGTTGGCTTCAGGACAACTCAACAAATGGAACAGTAGGACAGCAAAGTACCAGTTAATATAAAGTTATCTTTATTCCAACTTCTGTTTATTTTGCTGAGGTTTTTTTTTTGTTGCATATTATCAAATGGTTTCACAATGTGACCTCTGACTTTGAAACAAAACAAATTAAATGTTAGTTAGTGCTGATTAGTGCAATGTTAACATTGATTCTTTATTTACTCAAAAATCAGGAAATTAACGTTCCTCTGACAAACTTAATTATGCCTAATTGCACAGATATTACAAAGGGAATCTCTCATTATATAATCATAGATAATCCTGGTAGCAATACCAAATCTTACAGTCCTAGCTAATAATTGCAAAGAAAGTTATAGAAAAGGAGCCCTTTGACCATAAAATAGTGTCTGACTTGGACTCGTTACAAAACCTGACTGAAGAGTAGCATTGAAGTTGGTACACTTTGTTTCTATTATATCATTTTGAAAATATTATGTCACCTTGTTCTGTATGTTCTAGTTCTGTAATGAAAGGCCCTTTTGTTCAAACACAGGCAAAATAAAATAGTTGTTTGTCTATAGGATACCAAAGCTCATTTCTGTCAGGCTTACACCACCACTAACCTCGCTAGATCTTCCAATTTTTGACAGGTTGGATTGAAAGAAAGGTTCTTATCTCTGTTCTTGTGTAAAATAAGACCTGAGGCCTAATTTTCAGTTATTACAACTTTTTGCTTTTAATTTCTTTGGCTTTAAATAATAAACTCTCTCATCTATTCCTTTCAAATTGAACTTCAATTAATACTTCAGGAAAAGAAATGCACCTCTAAATGTGTCCTTTGAAACAGCTGAGAAAACTGTGCTCACTTTATCAAAAAATATTCTCCTTTCGGCTAAAACTAAAGGACTAATTGGAACCAGTCTAGTTTTTCTAATAGAATTTAGCTTATATAAAGTAAAACAAAAAAAAATGGAGGCCAGGACATTCCTTTTTCTTTATTACATCTAGTGCATCTTGGTTCTTTATTCTTCAGAAATATCTTTGATTAAATGTTTCAAAGCTGACGAATCCTGCCCATACACGCAAAAATAATCCTGAGGTGGTCTACATATAATCAAGGTCTGTGAACATGAAACTTTTGTACCTTATGTTGGTGGCATTGCTTTTAGTAAAAAGGTTATGTCCTTACTAGTGCTCGCTGTGTGTTTGATACAGGGCTCAGCAGTTAAGTTTGTTGTTGGAGTGGGCTTCTGAGGCTACCAAAGATAAACCTTTGCTTGGTGTTTTACTCATTTCCATTGCTTTACTGAATGGTCTCAGTATATTTAGTTAGCCCTGAAACAGAATCAGGCACTTCTTTATAATCACAGGTCAGAGCCACTTGGCCTAAATGCCCCCAAGTCCCTGGGCTTTATGTTTTCTGTTAGCTGGCAGTGAGATTTTAGGGGCACATAGAACACTAAGAAACACTAAGCATAGGGACTTGGCAGGAATTTGGGCCTGCTGAAACTAGGTCCTACAGTGAAATTTTGGGCTGAACTGCTTCAAAGTGAGAAACAAGCCTAAGAGGTTTGAGCAAATGTTCAGCCTTTTCAGTAACTTACAACTTCAGTTTGCCTGGTAAATGCATTGGTTTACCCTTGCCTAGCATACATGGAGAAAAATCTCATAGAGGAACTTTCTCACAATTACTGTATTTGAGGAAAATAATCCTACATCTACTGAAGGGATGTCATGGTGACGTATTAGATGAATAATAGCACTTAGTGTTGCTTCTTCCAAATATTACAGCATTATTGTACATACTATGATTTATTTTTATGTTTTGGCCATATATCCTTAGCTTTAAGAAAAGATGTAAAGGAATTTCTAGTTTTAATAATTGCATAAAAAAGCTTTAAAAATACTTCTGATCATAACAGAGATTAAAAAATAATCCCTGTCTTTTAAAATAGTCACATAACTTTTAGAGCCTACTGAAGAGTTTTTGGATGTTTAAAGTTTCAACACTGTTTGTCTCTTTTCTGTAGAGGAGTTTTTGTCCACTTCATGTATCGTCAGTAGAAGTTCAAGTATGAAATTTCCATCTTTATATATCTGATACACTTAAACTGCATTTTTGTTTTTATTTTTCCAGAAATGGCTATTCATTTGGGGGGCAGTATTCTCACATGTGATATTCTAAACTAGGAGATAATTAGCTCTTGAATGAGTAGCATCTTTGAAAATGCTGACATAAATATTTTCCAGGTAGAATGGATTCACGCTGATAGGCTTATGAAAATATTCAGTTGCACCCAGAGGGTAAAATAACAGCCTCCAAAATATTGCTAGTGATGTGTCTAACTTTTTTCCCCATCCAGATCAGTTCTTCACTGATGATAAAGTCAGTGCATCTCAGCTGCTACAACAATCACTAGAGTTGCAGAAGTTTGGGTTGGTTTGTTGGCTATTTTTTCCACCTACTATTTAAACAGGGTAAAAGTAGAAGTGTTGGCCACCTTGAGCTTCAGAATTTTCACTGTGGTTCATGTCATAACTGTCTGCAGTCATTATGACAGCAATCAAATCCTCTGCATGATCCTTAACTTTCTGTGGCAAAAATAGAAATCTTTGATAGTCATCCTGGTTATCTGGTAGAGAGTGATGAATGTGCACCCTGATTTGTTTGTTACTAAGGCTCCTTCCAGATGGCAAAATTACTTTTTACAATTTGTTGTTCAGTTTGGGATGGATTCAGTGTGGATTTTCGTAAGTAAATCATCAAATTTCTAGTCTTTAAATGTTGGCTGAACTGCAACACATCTCTATAATGGAATGAGAGGTAACTTCTGGGAACCATAAGGTTATATAATATAGGGTAAACCATGCAATGCAGTGGGCTATGTAACAAGATCCGACTTCATTGTAACTCCACAGCTTGCATGAGGGCCTGGCACGTTAGCTCAACAGCTAAATTGGTCACTAATGGCCTGCCCATACAAATAAAGGTAACATCCCAGCACCCTGTAAGTGGAGAGGATGAACATGTATGTATAGCCAAGGCTACACATAACTGCACCTTGTTAGGAGTGAAATAATTGCAACACAATCTACACATTCAGGACAGAAAGCTAATAACACATGGACATCCCAAGGTTGTGTGCATGTATGTCTGAGGGCTTTTTGTATGGTTTTGGTTTTGGTTTTTGAATTGGAAAGTGGTATGTTGGTATGATACTGGACTTCTGGAGTTGATGAGGGCTCTCAGTCCCTGTAGGTGGTGATTGATACACACCAGTGTTGATGAGTATAAAAGCAAGGGATTGGCCTTGCTGGGACAAAATTTATTATGTTGTGAGATCTCATTCTCACAATTTACTGATGTAGCAGTAACATTTACCCTAGGCAGTACTAGAGAAATATATGACATGGGATGATTATGCAACAGAAACACCATTTTGCAGCCTTAGTGCAATGTGGCCTAAGGGAACAGTCATTGTGCAAAGTGTTCCTCCACTGAAGTACAGGTAGTGTCATCACAAAGGAAAATGGGCATTTATGGTACTCGGTACACAGATTGCACACAGATTTACACTGATCTATTTAAACTGTTGGAGATATGTCAGCTTTGCATCTGATTTATTATTCAGGACATTCTGAGATTAAAAAAAACCCCAAAACAAACAATAGAAAAGCCAGTTCTGGTTCAGCAAGTGCATCCCAGTCTTGCCAATCAGTTGGGCTGTCTGAGAGACTGATCCATAAAGGCAGCATAGCCCGAACTTTTCATCAGGAAAGGCCAACATCCCAATCTCTCTTTCTGTTCTCAACAGGGTGATTAACTCTTTCCTTTTTTTTTTTTTTGGCTATCTGTAAAATGAGAATGACAGTAGTTTTGTTGCCAAAGGAAGTTGTGAGATTTGATTTGTTTCTGAGTATGTGCACCTGAACTATGGTATGATGGATCAAAGTTGATATATTAAAGGGAAGTATTACTTATTTGGAGGTCTGGCAGTAAGCAGTGACTGCTGAGATGGGAGAACAATTGAGATTCTCTGCATATTGAAAGGCACCAGACATGCACTGTATTTCTCCCTTCCTGTTCTCAGCATCATCACCAGTAAATCTGCAGGGATAAAGAGCTTTGTGTGGTCTTTCTACATTTTTTGTTGGCCCCTGCTGATGTAAATCAAACATACTGTCCTCCTGTTATCTTCAGGTTTAAGAAACCTATTTTTAATCACTTCATACAGGTATCTAATTTGAATCAGCCTGCCACACTGCAGGACTCTTGTGCTTTTTTAATTGGCATCTCTCTCATTACATTTGCACAAAGTTGCAGAGACACTGCGGGACACCAGTAGAGACATGTGAATCACCAATGCTGTTGGGCTGGCAACAAGATGGTGTGATACACCAGGGGAGTCTCGGAGACCTGTGTATGTGGTTAAGGGGACTGAGTGGAAGCAATCGAGTTCAGACATGTTGCTGTGACTGTTTCTAGGTCCTGCCTGTACCAACTGAAACAGAATTGTGATGGAAGCTTGCCTGGGATTTTTAACAGCAGTATGGTGTTAAACCAGCCTGGCTTCTAGGAACAGTTCCTGGCATTCTGGTAAGGCAGAGCTCCCTGAAGGTATTAATGGAACTGTCATAGATCAAGTACGTGAAGCACATCAAAACCAGTGTTTTAGCCACCACAGGGATAGGCAAGGTACCCAACCAGTTCATGGAGTCAGTCCCACTTAAATTTCCTCACAATTTGAAAATCAACCCTTAGGTATCTGATAAGAGGCTATTTTTTTTTTTTTCCCTGAAGGAAGTAGCTCTCCTCAGACATGTTTATATGATGCCGTGACTCCTTTTCCAGGTTTGGCTGCCAACAAGATATGTCTAAACTTAGCATGTTGGTGCGCCTGGAGATGTAAAGTGGAGAGGAGAGACTAGAGCCGTCTAGAATATGTTAATTGGCACTGACATACCTTCCTTCCCTCTCAGTCCATCATCCAGAATCTTTTCATTTGCAACAAAGTCTTCCACAGTTCTGGTGGGCACTTTGGTGCTCCCTATCTCCCCCTTGCTACTGAAGAGCGAGGCTCTGCAGCTCCCTGGCAGAACTGGAGATGGGTGTCCCTGCTGCATCAAATACAATTTTCCACCTGCCTTTACGGAGCTAGTAATTTTTTTCATTCTTTTGGGGCTTTGCTAGAGGGGTTAGGGCTCCTTTGCTTCCTTACTGACAGTTGCTAGAGACTTAACTCTGAACTGAGAAGAAAAGTTTGCAGAAAAATAAAACCAGGAGTATAATATACTGGGTAGACCAGCGTTGCTTGTTCCTGCATTCAGGATGGATAGTGCAGACTTTCACTAAGCCAGCCTCTGTCCCAGCCTCTTTCTCATGGGTTGACACCATGTGTGGCATAACCAAAATTTGGTGTCTCTGCCATGGGATCCTGGCACACAACAAGGGCTTGCTTGCCTGTTCTGTTGCATGGCCAGGCATAGGCTAGCCATGTGACTGCCATGCAGGCCCTCACTGTCACCCAGCAGGTCTGTGTCCAGTCCCGTGACAGAGCTGAGAGCTGCCAGCAGCCACACATCCTCCTTCCTCTTCTTGCAAATGATCCAAGTGCATAGCCACTGACCTCCCCATATAATGGACAGGAGGAATTGCAGGCCCACAGGAGTGTCGTGTGGTGGTGAGCAGGCTTTCATTGAGCATTTTGAATCAGGAAAATGGGCAGTTTTATGTTGGCAAAACATTAAATCAGGATTCTCCATTCAAATTGCACCACTCAGGATTTTTTAAAAATCGTTTAGATGGACTGAACGATTAATAAGACAACACAGAATTGGGCCATTGATGGTTAGGATGTAAGTCTAAGAAAGACTTTCAGGCAAGGAACCAGTAGTGCAAATCACATCTTGTGGGTTTTTTTCATTCAGGGCAGACATATCTTTGGATTTTATAAAGATTATGGTTAATTTGATTAATTTCTGATTGAGGGCCAGAACTAGCTTAAGTTGGAATCTACTTCATATTTGCTTTCCAACAATCTTGAGGTTTGAAAGTGTTTGGTTTAGTTCTATAGTTCTGTGAGTACACAAACCCCATGCGGCTTTGGAAGGGGTGGCTTTGGGCTCCAGTTTGGGTATGGCTCTAAGCATTGTTGTAAGTGAATGGAACTGGGCTCAGTTCTAGCGTTCTTACTGAGATTCAGAGTTCCTCAAAACATGAGGAACTTTGGCCTGTGATCCTGGTTCAGATGCATATATGACATTTCTAGAAAGTTAGAGGAATCTTAAGGATCTAGATGCCTCCCAGTTTACAGGTTTGGAATCTGGATCAATTGCAAATCTGAACATGTTTCAAACTTTGGTGTTTTCAACTCTGTATTCAGAATTCAACCTGAATGTTTTAAATTTGAAGGGTTTAAGTCTGTTTTTTATCTGTTTTAAAGTTGGTACATTTCAAGTGTCTCTTCAGATTTGTATGTGTAAGATTGGTAGGACAAAGGAATTAATGTTAATTTGGGGTCAAATATTCCAGACTCACATCTGATATCCTCATTTTGGTGTAGACCTGGTTTTTAAATTTTAAATTCAGAGACTATTCCTGTTATTTGAACTGAGTATAAGGATTTGAAAACTTGTGATTTTCATCAGCTGGCTTTGATACAAAGTAGTTTGACAAAGTAGTTATATTTTTCCCGTAATATTTGCCATCATAAAACTCTGAGAGATGCCAGGCCGAGATGGGAAGACTCTTCACATATTTACAGTACCATCTACTCATGGAACTACAGTTGAGTCTGTTTTACAGATGGAAAAACTGAGGCAGTGACTGCTCAATTGGTACTTACACAGCCAGATCGAGTTACCACAGTTAGAAGCAAAGTTTACCAATGCCCCTTCTGCTTTCCTGACCTTACATACCCTTCAATAAGGTGATTATGGTCATAAAGTCCAGAGAAGAAAATATGTAATATAACTAAATTTTTGTAATATATATTTGGAGTAACTTGGAGAGCTGCCTCTATGTATGCCAGGTGTGAAAGTAGCTAAATATTACAGGAGAAGTTGAACTAAGTCATCTATTAGCTTTTTACTCTTTATATTTTACCCTACGGTAAGAAAGGCTGTGTTTTGATGAAAAAACTAATGAAAATTAACCTTTTGAAATAAATTACTTAATTCTTCTGTATTTACTGTACATCTGGATGAAACGAGAGTGTTTCTAAGTGAAATACAAAAATGCGTACCATCTACCAGTGAACAAAACTAATCAAATTCACCAGTCACCAGGCTGGTTAATATTATAAAGACTCTGTGAATCATGAATATCCAGCCAGCCTGGGGGTACAAATTCATGAATCTAGAGAGTTTACCTGTCTCTTTTAGTCAGCAGGCTATCCCTTTTCCATCACTACAATTTAGGCATATATTGCCTAATAATAAATGTGATAATAAAAATGTATTTTGGGAAGCAGGATGTTGTAATAGAGCTTTAGATCAAAAGTGAGATTCATTTTACTTAATTTAGCCAACTTCAAGCTAGCTGCTTAGCCTAATCTAGTTGTGTAGGCTCCTTCCTCAGTGGGGAGAGAAAGCTGGGATGAATTGCTTTCGGGAGGTGCCTGTCTCTCCACTGACAATAGAGGGAGCCTACACAACTGGCTTAGACAGGACACTTAACTTTTAGGTGGGTATGAGTTACTCCAGGCAAAGTCTGTTTTCCTCCAGGAGATTTGAGTTCTCATCTGTTTTTCTACTGTTTTACAGCATAACCTTGGGAATATCACTTAACCTTTTTTTTTTTTTTTTTTTTAACCTTGGACCTAGTGTCTCCATCTAAAAAATACCCTGTGGATAAAGTTCTTGGAGAACCTTTGCCAATGATGAAATACAGGTGCAAAATGGTTTTCCTCCGCTCTTGCTACTTTGACATTGTAGTTGTCATTAAAATTATCAGAATTTTTGTGACAGCATCAGTTTACGTGTGATGAGAAGCAGGGCTGAGTGAATATTATTTTAGAAGCACCATATATCTTCTTCAGATGTGACAGAATATTGTAAAAATAAATATATAGTAACTGGTTACATGTATTGTTTTTCCCGTCTTTGCTTCCCCTTCGCACCTTCCACTACCCGTCCATCCCCTCTCCTCCCCCCAGCAAAAATATACAGGGAGCGGGGAGAACATTCTTCAGATTAGACCTGTATTTTAAATAACCTTGGCCTGTTTGCAACTGGGAAAATGTTTTTTTACTTGAGAGATTTATTTCTGTCCTTGTAACACCATGTACTATATGCATTGCACCTGTTCAGACATAAGCACAGCACATTATTATAGCTGTAGGGGTAGAAGCTTCCCAATATATATTTTTGAAAGGAGGGAATGCTGGGGAGAATAGCCCTCTCTTTTACAATTGTTTACCGAGCAGTCTCTTAGGAAGACTTCTTCCTCATCAAGATCAATTTTCCCTGCTCCCCTATTGTCTGGGGAAACCTATCTTCAGGAGCGTCTTTCTTGAAAGATCTCATGACTTTAAAATCATCAGTGGGCTTTGTGTAGTCTGCCTGTCAAAAGAGATATGTTTACACCTTCCCTGCATGTGTTAGAGCTATAAGGTTACGGAGCAGAATGGCTGATACGTTTCAGCGCTTCACGCTAATATGCACAAAAAATGTATTTATGATAATCGTATGGACTGTCTGAAACAATGCATTCCAACATCCTGTAACATAAATAAGAAAGGTGGAGCCAGCCGGCGCCGAAGTGTTTATTTGCCAGCAATCCTGCTCAGCCCCGTATACCTTTGCTACGCTGCCTCAGCCTGGCAGTATTGAACCTGTTGCTGCATTAGCCGAGTTGTATTTTGCTAGATAGGGGAAGGAGGGTTGTCTGCTGTCTGGTAGGAGGGCTTTGTCTGTGTGCGCCTTTCTCTCTCTCCCTCTCTCGCTCTCCCTGTCTCTCGCACTCTCGCTCGCTCTCGCTCGCTCTCTCTCGCTCGCTCTCCCTTTCCCGTCTCTGTGGTTTGTAAGGTAGGTTGCAGTGTGTGTATATACACAACATCAAGAGCAGGAAAATGGACTCATTAGGGAGGCAGGCAGTCATTACCACTCACACTGTACTTCCAGGGAGACAGCGACTATGAGGAGACAAACTGAGGACTGGGGAACAAGGTAGGCCAGTCAACTTTTATAAAACATAAAAGAATAAAGCCTCTACTCTCCTTAAACCACCAGCAGTTCT
>VZRQ01001827.1:890222-913307 GCA_013397975.1 Machaerirhynchus nigripectus | reverse complement strand
CCCCCTCGATTTTTAATTTGGAGATGTAAGTTTGCCAGATCTATTTGCTAGCTTAAAATTCGGAACATCTATAGAAGGCCTTACCCTCTACAAATGTTCCCCCCCGCTACTTATTTAAGGGTGTGCCCCCTTATGATTCACTTTAATTACTTTTTTTTTTAATCATGAAGGAAACAAATACGTTTGTTTTCCAACACTAGTTCCAAGTAAATCAATATCTTTCACTCTTTTAAAACAGCTCTCTCCGTATGTTTGTGGGTCTCTCTGCTTTTTCTTTTCTGTTTATGCAGTTCCATCTGTCCGTCCATATATCATGTTCTCCTTATTTACTGCTAAATGGGGGTTTATTAGTATTTGCCAATGACTTTTAACTGTAATGCCGGTGACCAGGGTTAACGGTGACTCTCGTTCTTTGTTTTCTATATATATGCACGCTGTAAGTTTAAAGTCCAGGCTTGGCATACAGTAAATAAAAGCAAAAAGAAAGCAGGTTCCACTCTTCCTGACAGGATTTTTATTCGGAGATTTTGCTGTTTATCTGTTTTGGTGTGGGGGCAGAGGGGGTTAATTTTACTTATTGTACATGTACTTTTTCCTCCTGGATATTTTTAACATCTATTTTTCATTAGTAGTGTTTTTGCAGTTTCCTTTACTAGGAAGAAAGGAGACGTATATTCTAACTTTTATGTTGCTAATCTAATGTAACATTATGGAGGCATCACTGGGTTAATAAGAATTCAAACTTTCTAAGAGGGAGTTTGTATCCTTGGCTGCCCCCCACCCTCCCACTTTATGCATGGTTATGCTTGTGTTTCCGTGTGTACTGACGGGGAAGGGAGGGGGGAAGGGAATAGATATTTTTTACAGTGGTGGCAAATTATGAAATCTATCGAGCCATTTTGTCCAGAAATAGTAACTATTTATTTACCATTTTTCATTCCACAAATATGCTGCTTATTTGTGTTTTCAAACATTGAAGCTTTTCTCTGAATTGATTTTTTTTTCCTTCTTCTTTTTTTTTTTTCTGGGGAGGGATTTGTGATGCATTTCATAGCCCATTTAGCACTGTCGAGTTTTTGGAGCCCAGATTTATCATGGGTTCTAAAGACTGCTTAAACTGATCCATTTGAAATGGTCTTTTTATCTGAGCTCTTGTCATTTCTGTTGGAGAGTAAAACTGCTACTCTGCTGGTAACAAAAAAAAAAAATAGAAAAGAAAAAAGAAAAGGGATAGTGGAAGTGAGTTACATAAAATGTTCTGGAGAATCCTAAGTAATTATATAAAATGGACGCTGATCAGTGGAGATCTCTGAACAGTAACAATCACCTTTTTAAATAGAAAATTATTTATTTAATAGCAAGAGGCGGACTTCTTAAAAACATGCATTAGGCCTTCCTTTTAGCACAAAGAAGTCCATAATGCAATATTCCTAACCCACCTGAGACTGCCTAGGAGAATCTCCAAAACCTTCAAATCCTTTGAAATGTTTCTTAAAAATCCATTATTTTGCAGCCAGAAAGAACTTTTGCTGCCAACAGGTTTTTTTGCTGTTGTTTGGGTTTTTTTTTTTTAGGTGTCCTTTAACTTACGAGTCCCCATTTCTACAGAAGTGCCTCCTCGCTGAACAAACTAAGTTAATTGAAATCCAAATGGGCAGATCTATTCACTGGCACTACAACTACAGAAACTACTTGCTCCATTTTATTAGCAGCTATTCCAGAACATGAGTGAAACTTTTCAAGGTTTTATATATCAGTGTGCCAAAAATTGGTAGCTTGTCTCTTAGCTGGGGAATGGCATTCATTGTTTACTATTATTTTTTCCTCCTTCTTTTTATTCAAACTTCTAAATTAATATTTTGTTGATATACTTTAAATATGTTTATTGCTCCAAATGACCTGCTAACTGTAGCAAGGTATTTCTTCCTCTCCTAAAGTTTGAATCTCAGGCTTTGAAACTCTGATTGGTCGTGGAGGGGATGCTGAAGTTACGCCAAAAAATGTAGGGGTCTTAAAGGTGGAGTTGCTGATGCTTCTGGATGGTGGTCAGCCTGGAGTGAAGCAGCAGGAGTGTTTGCAGCCGTCCTCCTCGTGGGATGGGTGAGGGGTTTTCAGGCACCTGTCACTTTGTCCTGAACCAGTGCAGGTGTATGTTCCTCAACATACCCTCAAGCCCAGGTTTTCTGTAGGAGAGCCCATGGACCTGTCCCCAGGATTCTTGCATGTACTTTCAGCAGAAGCCCAGACTCATCTGAACATTTTTGAAAAACTTTTAAAAAGACTGCAGGAAACCTCTTGATTTTATGAAAACTCCAGGCAAGAAGAGTTCAAGCAGAGAAAGAGAGTCACAGTAGGAGAAACATTTTTCATTCTCCAGTAAGATATTTTTTTCTAATAGTAAAACCTTCTTCACTAGGAGAATGTAATTTTCCTTGAACCCCAACTATATTCTAGCCCAAAAAAAAAAAAATCTTAGCCCTTTCAATAGCACAAAGTCCGTTTGCAATCTGGATACAGCAGCAAAGGGTAAAGTATGCCTAAGTAAACTTAAATCGGGCATATGGCGATGTAGCTGGAACTCGGGGAATGCCAAACCTGTTGGCCGGGGGGTTCTGGCCGGGTTTGCTGGCGCGGGGCAGCGCGGGGTGCTCCGGGTGCCCCTGCCCGCAGCCCGGGCAGCTGTGCGGGGCAGGGCTGGCGCTGCTCATTGGGTCACACTGTGCTTTATTTTAGTGTTGGAGCAGACAGTTATCTAACACACCCACACGAGGAAGTGCTCTGGAGCAGTTATTTCATGCCTTGCCATGCCCTGTAGCTAGAGCAATTTTGGGCTGAATGGCGTGTGTATGTGCCGCTCTCACTCCTGTGAGATGAGAAGCAGTGCTGTTGGGTTTTCTGTGTGTATGTTTTTGTGCTGGGGTTTTGTTGTTTTGGGGTTTTTTTTCTTAACAGGACCAAAAATGGGATATAAGACAGTTAAATCCAAATACCAAACAAATACCAAGTCAAAATTATTTTTAATAGTGGAGGATTTTGTTTTTCTCTTAAAGGAGGAAAAAATATCTATCTTGTTTATTTTGATAAAGACAGTTGTAGCAATTTCCTGAGTTGAATATATCATTATTGTAAATATTACTCACAGTTTTCCTATTTTCACATTTTCTTCATAGGCCCAGCTTATTCATAAGGGAAAACAGCTGCAGAATATTAAAAAAATTGTAATATTATTTATATAAAACTTTGATGTAAATAGGGAATAGTGTCCCCTGCTAGAGAATTCTGTGGGATGGCTTACAAATCCCATACAAGAGAGATTACAGTCAGATAAATTGTTATTTAAATCGTTTCAAGAAAACCTTGCCCATTTTTGCAGACCATATGAGGTTTTAAGCAGAATAATTTGAATAGAAGTTCTGTTTAGAAATTGATGGCATGCTGTGGCCTTATAGATTTCAGTTGGTTTCACTCCAGTCTGTTTTTACAGGACTTTTTTGAACTGCGATCTGTATGGTAAAGAGCTTCTGCTGAAAGAGATTCATAAATGTTAATGGGAATTTAAAGACTGAAATTTAACTTCAAGTTACTTAGATTTTTTTTTTAACAAAACTTTCAGAAAATCCAAATTCTTTATAAATGTCTTTTTTTTTTTTTTTTTAAATATGAAACAGCGCACTGGAAATAGTTACTTTTAAAGAATAACTTGTTCCCTCTGAAGGGTTTGATGTTCACACTGTGGTGCACAGGGAAAATGATGGGAAATCGAAGTGAAACGGACTTCACTGTTCTTGTTAGTTTGGTCCAAGAAAATTTCAGAAAGTAAACAAACAATAGCAACTTGTGAAAACATAAACAAAAAAAATAGCAACTTGTGAAAAATAACTTGTATTTTTAATAATCTGTCTATGCCAGGTTTCTCTTGGTGAAAAGTACTGTTTGACCATACACCAAATTTGGAAATACTTTTGTAAGATCTGTACCGTTTTAACGTGAGGAGATTTCCACAGATGTATTAAACTTTTGGTGAGGAGTAGATAAAGGCAAAGGCTTTTGTCCAGGTGGTTTTTCCTTTGATAATGTTGACTATATTCTTGGTTAGTATTTATCATAAAAGTTAATATTTAGTTCTAAAGGCACCGATCCAGTTTTCCTCTAATAGGAGACTGGCATTTCATAATGATTGCTTCTTATGTCTTTCATGTTTTCTTACATTTTTGTACTTAATCCTCCAGCACCATCATGAGCTATGACAGCATTTTGAACGCCCAGTGTTGGCGAGAGTTCTGTTTGCAGATGGGTCTTGTAAAATGGTCACCAGAGGCGCAGGGACATGTGCCACCTCCTCTTCCATAGCTGCTGGGGCAGCCAGGGCTGCTGCTGCTGCAGGGCAGGTTGCTACACGTCCCTGAGGTTTGCAAGAAGAAAGAAGTTCAGCTTTTACCATGTGCAGGGAAAACTTTGTATCTTGAAGTAGATAGAATACAGGAATGGGAAGTTGGGCTAATGGGATAAAGCTGTCTTTAAAGAAAAAAAACCCCAGCTATTCTTCTGATAGCTGGGTGTTGGCTTTGGTGAAGTGAGTGTGGAGCATCCCAGGCTGTTCGAGGGGGCAGATGTTCACCTCTCAGAGAAGCGAGCGCTAGGTGGCACTACAGGAGGAAAGGGCATGGACTATGCCAGAACAAAGGCTGAAATCCTTTCATGCCAAGAATGGCCTCTTCCCATCAGTGACAGCCTGCCCTGCCAGCCCCATGGAGGGCAGATTTGCAGCCTGTGCTGTACTTGCTGTTCTCAGGTACTGCTCCTCAAGGTCTTTCACGGCAGATAGGGACTCTAACACAAACTAGTCCTACCTAATTCAAACACTGGTAGCGTCTGCAGGGCTTCATTTTTAGTACCTCGTGCTGTAGTTCTTCCCTTGTGCTTTTCTGCAGTGGGTGGACACAGATCACTTGGTAACATTTCATGTCCAGTTTGCACAAGTATAAGTGACAGTACCAAAGGTGAACCAGAACCCGTAGGGTCTTCCAGAATGTTTGAGCTACTATCAAACAAGTGGTTACAAAAGTCTGAATTAAAACCAGTTGGTAACTACAGCAAAGAAGAAAGGAAACCTGTATAAGCAGTGCTTCCAACCCTCTGCAGAGCACCTATGGGAAGTCTTTTGCAGGACAGACATGGTGCCATTCTGTAAGTTACACCTGTAGATGACCTCTTAATGTTACACTTTCAGAGTAAATTTATCTTGGGGTTGTGGTAGAGCTAAAAATGCAAGCAAGTATAGTGTGTCCTTTGATTTGGAGGTAAATACCGCATGGGAACTACTGATTTTCCTTTTTTTTTTTTCCTTCTCAACTAAAAGACATGCTTTCTAATATCTTACTTCTAAAATCATCAATAGCTGTGTGATCAATCCCTTGAGGATAAAAAAGTAGGACTGGGAAAGTTGTCTTATGGACTTCAGAGTTGTCCTTTCAGCCGACTGAAAGTTAATTATTGATTTCTCTTTCCTCCCTAGAGATCCGTATGCCTTTCTTTCTGACTAGAAAGTTAGTGGTCACAGTGCAGGAATGTGAAAGTAGTCGTCATGTGGCAGTACAAGATTTCATGGGCAGGATGTCAGGAATGTGTAAGATGGAGGTTGACACGGGGAGAAAGTGAAGAAAGACGACTAGGTAAAAGCCTGTGTCCACTGTCATTTTATGTGGGTTGGATGTGGAGCTTGCTATTCTCCATGGCTCTGGCCTCTAAACTCCCAGCAATTTGAGAGCTAAGTGAGTCACAGGCATTAGTGACAGAGGAATGCTGAGAATAAAAACAAAACAACAACAAAAAACTCAACCAAAAAATCTCATTGTTTAGGCACAAACACAAGAAAACCATGTTTAATTGCGGATGTGCTCCCTCTGCTGGTTCTCTAAAACTAACAAATGCTATTCCCAGGAGACCGGGCCACACCCTCTGGGACACTGCCTGACAAAAATTGTGCCAAATGAATGGCTTTGAGCTCTCTTGCAACGAGCAGTAGTAACAGCAAAAGAAGTCTTCTGATGAAGTGTGTTAAACCCTTGGATACCAGGCATGACTGCTGAGAGGTCATGAAATGTTCAATCTGTGATTCAGCCCTTTTTTTTCCAGTCTTGTATTTGATAGGTGTTCCTTCTCCTGTGATTTCCCAAAGTTTGTATTTTCTGTTTTGCTGTGGCTGCTTTTAGGATTTTTCCCATCTGAAGGGGTTTTATCAAATGTTCTCATTGATGCTTTTAGTTTAAATTTTAGTGTATATAGTATCTGAAGAAGCCCTAATGTAGCTTAGGCTTTGGCAGCTTCCAATTCTTTCTGTCACTGTCAGTTAAATCTGCTTGTCAGCTTTATACTGTTGTGCCCACTTCATCCTGTCCTTTGGCTTGAATACCGGCTGTTTTTTCAGGATACTCTTGAACATCCTTCCTCATTGTGATGAATCTGTATTTCTTTTCCAAACATAGACTGAATTGTTTAATATGTTCCCTACACAGCATATTTCCCCAGTAGATAAGTTTTTAAAATCCAGCATTTTGCGCTTTCATACTATGAAAAAATGTCTGTCCTGGGTAAGATTGAGTACTGGAGAGAAAAAACTGAAAAAAGCTGTATTAATTTCCTTAGAATATTTAGAGTGTGTGGAAGATTTCTGACATAGTAATTATTCAATAAAAGATGGTCCTGTGTTTCCCATACTTTTCACCTATGTGGACTGTCATGAAAAAGAGCTTCATCTTGCAGCCGTTGACACACCAGTGGGAATCAGCTGTGCAGAGCTGTTGCAGGACTGGGCTCAAGTTTTCCATGTAGAGTAATGAAAAGTTTCCTTTCTGCAAGTCTCATGTTTCCCATCTAGGTGACTGCTTATTAAATCTTTATCCAGTAGGGACAATAAACCAAACAGCCTGGTGGGTAGCTAATTGTCTGGAGTGACTCAAGTCACGTATAAATCTCATTTGTACTCAGTACGTTGACTCTCTCTGGCCTCGTCGCTCTCTCAAGTATTCATTCATTTTGAGACATCTAGAATGTAATGCGAAGAAAAGATTTCCTGGTCCTTCTATCTCAGCATCTCGGAGGATGCTTGCAGACTGATGCTCTGTTATCTCCCTTTCACAAGCCATGCGGTGTAGGATCCCATCCTTCTGAAACACTGTGCTGGGTACTGGCCCCCGTGTGGGCAGTCACAGCAGAGACAGCACTGAGACCTCATCACCCTCCTCTCACCAGGTCCCTGGATGGGAGGAATTGGAGCAGGGGGTTGGCATCTCTGTGATAGCCTGCCATCCTGCTGTACCTTCTCTGGGGATAAATAGAGAATACAGCGCCTGGGGCTACCAATCTGGCACCTTTTGCTGGTGCTAAACTAATACAAGTGATTAGAAGCGACATGAGTTCCCGGCAAAGGCCCAGCCTGTCCTGGCGGACTGTTTGAAGTCCAAGCCCTGTTTTGTAATTTCCAGCATTTCATGAAAATGCTGCTTTTATTTTCCTCTCCAAGCCATGGCCAAGTTTTGAAAGCTTCAAAGCTTGCTCCGATTGGATAGAAAAATGTTTTTAAGATGGTGACATATCCTAAATGAGCTGGTTCCTTCTGAGCTATACCAGCCTCAAATCATTTATCCACCAAGTCAGTCAGGCTCATCCTGAAACATTTCACTGCTGTGAAAGCAGCTGCTCCTGAGTGAGATTAAAAGCCAGTAGTGCTTTTGCAGTACAGTTAGCTATGCAGAACTTTGTGTCGGACAAGAGAAAGCTCAGTTATTTTTTCCCCAGTGCTGGGCATTTCTGGATTCTCAAATTAATTGCTTTTCTGCTAGTCTCTGAGTCCCTTTTTTACAGGAGACTGGATCCCATTTCAAGCCTTTCTTAATATTTTTGTAGATGAACTTTTTTTCCAGTGTGTTTACAGAGATCTTAAATATTTTTGTCAGCACAAAGTCATAGTGCAGTATCAGAAGTTTTAATCAGATTGCAGAGCAGTCACTACTGTATGCAAGATACTGGTGAGGATAAACCGTGCATTAGGGAAGCAGGATTCAGAGTTTGTTTCTAGTTTCCTGTGTTATTTTCAACCAATCATTTCATTTCCCAGTTACCTGTCTTCAGGATAGAGATAATGATGTTTATCAGTTTCTGAAAGCAGATAGGAGGGTGTTAGTTCTAGCTGTACTAGCAAGTTTTATCCTTCCCTCTTGAGTTTGTGCCTTGTTACCACCCTGAAGTGCATTACAACTTCTTTCTTTACTCTAATGGCTTTCCTTTAGCCTCCCCATGAAGTTTTTGAATATTTGTGGTCTTTCTCTGGCATGTCAGACTAGAAGCGACACCTGAAGTCTTGGGATTTGGGTTTTGGTTGGGTTTTTGTTTTGTTTTGAAAAGATTTTTACCACATGGAGGTTAAGAGCTAGTATTTACTTAGGTAGTTTGGATGACAGTAAAACTCTTCTGTCCTGCTCATGCAGGCTGTATTATGTTGGATCTCAAGTTAATTTTGCGTATGTTTTGAGCCATGTAATTTCACAGCATTCAGCCCTAGGTTGTCTTGACCAAACTCCTATTAATAATAGAGCTAGCTCAGTTAAGACTGTCTCTATGCTGGAGAGAGAGCCCTCTTGTCTAGATCACATCCATATCCAGCCCTGTGATAATTTATTCTGCTATCAGAATTTATTTAATTTTCATTCCACATCTTTGCAGGTAAAAAAAAAGTTGAACGCAAAAAGGAAGTGAGCTAAAATTAACTTTTCTAGAGTTTCCTGGTGAAGTCTGCTTGTGCGGGAACAGAGTTTAGTAGAGTGTAGGCTGTTTTAAAGAGTTACTAGAATTTGGAGTAATGTTACTATGGAACATTGGCTTCAGTGTGGTAGAAGGATACAAATGGAGCATTTAGGAAGGACGTTTGTGAAGAATGTGAGCAGCTAGAAGAAATAAAAACTGAGATGCAGGCAGGGGGCAGAGCTGTTCAAAGAAAACGAGGACAAAAAAGTCTGAACTTCATGCAAAAAGGGGGGCTAACTTGGTCCCACTGGCAAGAGAGGGAGAAAATTTTAGCAGCAGGATTCTGTATGAGTAGGACCAGAGAGGGGTGGGACGAGGCCACAGCCCTTTCCTTTTTCCTTATGAGCAGTAAGCTGGAATAATCATCATACAGTAATCGTCTTCAGAGGACTGTGCTTTTGGGAGAAGAAGTTCCACATGAAATTTCTGAGTGTCTGTGTATCTGTCAAAATGGTTATGGGTCATACTTTGCCCTATGTTACATTTTTATAGAAGTGGACCAATTCCATGAAATTTAGAAGAACCAACCTTGAACCAAGAGCTGAATTTAGCTTTGTGTTTCTCGCTACTGGCTGGAGCTGGCATATGTCTGAAGCAGTAAAGATGATGCATGCTACTCCACAAGTGATTTGTGACCAGGAGACAGTTTTCTGTAGGACAGTACTGCTGCATTTGACCTCATTTCTGCTGTGTTAGATACTGTCTCCCTTGTGGCAGCATACATAGGTGTATTAATAAGATTCTTCCCAGATCTCTCCTTGAAATCTCAGCTTATGGAGTTGATGAAAAGGCTTGCTTTTACGAGGTGTTGGTGATTATTCTCATAATGCTCAGACAAGGGCTGCAAAGAATTTAGCATCCAAAAAGATACCTTTTTTTTTTCTCATCTACAAAGGTTTAATCCTGAGACCTTGTGTGATTTCTTTTGTTGTTGTTGTTTTGGTTTGCTTTGTTCTCATTCACCAAAAAAGTGAGGTGCCAGTTCTGTCTAAGTCTTTCCCAGGCTTTTTTAGATAAAGGAGCTACACATGTCCTTCAAAACAAAGAAAAATTGTCAGCTGAGTTCAGCAGGAGGAGGGAATGCTCACAAAAGGTTCTAGGACAGTTTAGCCATAGATAGCTGCTGATATGGATAAATAGCACTTTGCATTTCTGAAGAAACTTATTCAAATATCTTGCAGTGTTTAATGAAAGTAGTTAATTTAGTTTTGCCTAATTTCAGTAGCTGAATCAACATTATTATTTCCATTTTTTAATCAGAAACAATTGAGGCACAGAGAGAAGAAGGAAGTGAGGCCTTTCTTTCTTCCTTCCTCAGTGTATTGTACATGCAGATGGGAGTTTGAAAAGTAAAGACCATGTTCCATGGACAAAGGAAGCTCAGATGATTCTTGGCTATGTTCAAGACTGTTAGGCTTTTTTTTTTTTTTTTTTTACACCATTGTGGTATTGTAATACATATGCAACTTCTTTGCCATTAAAGTCTTCTTTCTACTTCCAAAATGAGATGCAAAGACTCTACAGTAACTGGAAATTGAGGCCCAACACATTTAATATACCAACATGTCAACAAATTCTTTAACAGCAGAATTTTTTCAGAGAAAAAGCTTTCTGGTGTTTTTTTGCTTATTATTCGTAATTACTCTCTTAACTGAGTTAAAGTAACTTCAGTTTTTTGTTCTCCCACGGCTGGATTTCTCCCAGCTGGATATATCCCGATGAGCTCCAGTGTTGGCTTTAGATGTTAGCAGTAGATGTTCAAAACTGGACCAGTCTGTCACCTCTTTTTGTACTAATATCAATAATCATAGGGAATTAATAGTAATATCCTATTATCATTATATATCCTATTATCAGTAATAATCATAGGGAAAAGTTATATCTGGCTGAAATACATAACGGTGTTGCTTGATCCATTAAATAGTCATCAAGAGAAGACCGGAGCTCCCTATCATGTATTAAGACAAACGTGCCTTCAAATAATTCCGTTGTTCTGAACTTCTTGCGTGTATGTCTGCTCTATGTGCAACGGCTCTTAAGGTCTAAGAACTGCAATGTGGAGAGAAGAAAGCAGCCCATAAGGGTTCTTTGGACACAGGCATCTGAAGAAGATTGTTATTTGTCTGTTGAAACTTGTGAGTGGGGACAAAGCCTATGCAGGCAACAAAGGAAGTCCTCAAGTGCTGCATCTGGGTAGAGCACAGGTGTGTTGCTGCTGAGGCATCTCTCCGAGAATGAGCTGTGGGAGAAACTGAGTTGCTTGTATATTCAACCTGAAAACTGTGCAAGGAATAGCTGCATTTAACTTTTGTTACTTGAGAATGAGATTCTCAAGATCTTGAGATCTCAGTTCTTGAAAACTTGCAAACAAGTTCTGGGTTTGTACCGTTCTCTAATATTTTTTCACTTCCCGGGAGCCAGTTTTAATGTCTGTTGATGCTTAGAAGACCAGATTGGAAGGACAGCAACAGAAAGTTCTATTAGCCAGCACAATTGATACTTTCTTCCTTGAGAGCCAAATTCATCTAGTGTAGTATGTTTACAAAAGAAAAAGCTGGAATGCACAATAAGGTTTTGCCTTTATCAGAGACATATGGACTCACCATAACTGGATATATTTGTGAGACTATAACAAAGAACACTCCTCAGGCATGTCTCACATTTCAAGGGTCAAAGGGCAAATTGGATGAACGTCCCTCCTAAAAACTGGATGAACCAGCTTTTTCATATGCAATTTCCAATTTCGATAATCCCCGAGAAGCTTATAAGAGCCAGGATGGAGTCAGTTAAACCTTGTCTTATTAACCTCCGAAAGGACACAGAGGGGTTTGGATCTCGAGACTGGTCGGGATGCCAAGTGCACCTCTTAAGTACTCTCATACTGTCTCTGCCTGCTGGAGCTTTTGGCAGACGCAGTACAGTAAGGTTCACAAAGTAGATGAATACAGTAGATAGAGACCAGGTTTACTGGGATAATTCCCACCTCAGAAAGCAAGTCAATCTTCTTTGTACAGGAAAGGCAGTAAATATCTTCCCCTCCTCTGCATCCCTTAAGTAGAAGTTTTTGCCCTGTTCCCCTTTCACACATATATGACCTGTTTTTTAGATTGAATGGTCTCTCAGATTCATTCTGCTGATAAGCACTGTCCTTTGAGGGATCCTCAAGCCAATGGTATTTGAATCCTCTTACTCTTTAGGATACTTTTGTCCACTTTGCATGCAAAATTCAGCCACAGGGATATTCTACAAAGGTTCCCTACTACACAGTTGCCTCTACATGCTGTTGCGGTAATAAAAACTGGCAACTTTTTTCTGTCGTTAAGCACCTTCAGCGTTATGCATTTACTTTAATAAATGAGTTTCTGGATTTGTTCTTTAACTTACTGAGGTACAACTTTTACCATATTTAATTAGGATGTATGTTGTCTTCAGAAACTCCAAAGCAGTGTTTATAGGACACACCATTTTTCCTCCTGGGTGCCATGAGCCATTACGTATCTACATGGGCTTGGGGGAAAGATGGGTTAAAGAATCAACAACTATGTAAGCATTAAGTCAGCAAATCTAGAGGATACTTACTCCTTAACCATTTTATTGAACTCACATCTTTGTGTGGCCCTTCCTTGGTTTTTGATGGGGATCACTGATGTGTTTAGGGGGAAATTCTGCTTGGCTATCCTGCTTTCCCAAAGATCAGTGAGGTGGGAACACAGTGGAGAGTTTGGAATCTGGAAGAATGACAAGCCATGTATTTCTCCAAACTTTTTGGGAAGCCTGAGCAAATGAGCTGAACTTCTGGGTGAACCTCTCTTAACCAGAACTGTTTAGGCTTCTGGCCTTGTCAGAGAGAATCTTGCTTCCTCTCAGAGGAAGTAATTCTGCATCATTCAAGAGAGACTTTAGTGGTCTATATTCTATTTTTTAGGAAAGATGCAGGAAAAAGCCTATTTTGTCATATGCATAAAACTGTAAAGCTCCAAATCTTTATTGCTCTTTGCTTATTTTATAAAGCTTTTACTTTTCTATATCCTTACTCTGAACGCCTGTATATTTAACCTTAACAAAAGAAGCACAGTAAGCCGAGCAAATGGAGTGGTGTTCAATTTGCTTCCTTATTTTCTGCCTCAGCAGGTCAGGAACCTGCTCCTTGTGGCAGAAGGGGCCATATGCCATGGTTCTTGCTCTGCAGTGTAATCAGATCTGCTGTGTGTGCGCAGTAAAACTGAGCTGGGCAGAATTCGGGCAAGGTGCACCAGACTCACCACTTGTGTGCCAGACAACTGTAATAATGCCCATGCTCAGGAGCTCCAAAGCTTCCTGGAATCACTGGATTTGCTGAGAATGCACCATAACTGATTTGGATGTTTGGAATACACCCAATATATCCCAAACTTGCTTGGCTGAATTCATGGTAGTTTTCTCAGCAGCTGTGCTGGCATTGTATGGGAGTAGGTTCTTCTGGATAAGCAGCATTAGGAGAAGGTCATGAGTGAGCTAAGTACAAATCAAGGATCCTGAGTACAGTCTTCAGATGCTGAATTTTTTTTTGTTTTGTTTTAGATTCAGGTACTATTTTTAATAACCTTACATATGGCATGTGTAAGAAGAGAAGATGTGACAAATAAGAGGATGTTTTGGGTCCGCTGTAGATGTTCTTACTGATCTGGGTAATTCACCTCTGCTCTTCTGTTCCCTAGCCGTAAACTAGAGTGATGGGAGAACCTTCTGCATACCTTGAAGCTTCATGAACAGTTTGTGAAGTGCTCCGAAACCTTTAGGTAAAAAAAGCTGGGGATAACACAGTAACTATTGCCACATTTAACTTCTCTTGATCTGAGAGGAGTGAGCAGAAAACGCAAATACATGTGTTACCATGAGAAATTAAGATGTAGTCATTTCAAAAAATTTCCCAATAAGGACACCATCTTCATTAGCTTTAATTGTTTCCCTCCATATAGTGTTTTGCCTGATCATGTCATCAGTGGAAGAATACACAAGTGGAACAAAGGGTAGTATGGCTGAAAGGCAAATTTTGACACTCCTAAACCTTGTATCTTGATGATGTAAATTAAAGTTTTAATTCCAGTTGAGGGTTGCAGTTTTTTTCGGAGTTGCTGAAGATGAGCAGAGATGGCTATTTGGATAGAGAGGAAAATGACCAGCAAGTGTCCAGCTGGGTTCTGCAAAGGACCTAGCTGAGAGGCTGATCCCCAGTGATGGATGAACACGGCTTTGGCATGATGAGAGATGCTGATATGTTGTTTGTCTTAACCCCTGGCAGAGAGAAGGGTTCAGGAAGATGAGATTTAGAATTAGGATAGAGGTGAATATAAATTAGGTAGAAACAAAGGGTGAAGAAGAAGAGGGAGGTGCAGTTCCATAGTGGTGCGTAGGTTCCTGTGTCTGTTCTGGAGTTTGTGGTTGAGCTGAGTGTCACCAGCAGCACCGCTGCATTTAGTGTGCTCAGTGTAAATAGAATCCATAAATAGTTTTGTAAAGTGTCAGGGTTTTGCTTGTGAAGTCACTGTTACAGTGACTCTTGCCTCAGCCATTTGTTTCCTTACCTTGTTGGTGGGCTGAAGTTACTATTGCTTAGCCCAAATTCACATGTATGAATATGCTTTCATCTCTTTCTCTGTTGCTTTGTTTATCTGTCTCTGTCTATCTCTCTGTGCGCCTGCTGCTTGTCTGCCTGCCAGTTTTTTCTTTGTCTCTATCACTTCATCATTGAACCCATCTGTGTAGAAAATGGGATATTTGGCTGTCTCCTATTTTTTTTTATTATTATTTTTTTATTATTTTTGTCATTTTGTTCCCTCAGACTTACGAGGATGAAACTCGCACTCCCGGGGGTGCCAGGCATTTTAGATCTTGCATTTAGGAGGAGCCGTGATGCTTTTTGCGTCTGTTTGTCTGTCCATCTGTCTGCTGGTCTATAATAAGCTTTGCAGCGAGACAGCAGCTTACTATCTGTGTGTGTGAAATTAGCTAATTGGTGTTAGCAGCAATATTTTCACATGTTTTATAAGCAAAGTGCAGCAAGGTATATAAATGTAGATATGATCCAGAGACACACACACACATACACACACGCGCGCGCACGCAAGCCTGTCGCTGCTCATGCATAGACGCTCAGAAGTAATTAATGTTAATAAGATTTTAATGTGCTTGTGAGATCATAATGAGGAGAAATGAATGCTCTGATTAGAAAAAGGTAACTGTGTGTGTGTTTTGGCTTAGAACGAGATTTCCCCTCTTTTTTATAAATCACAATTTCAGAACTTGTTTGTGATTGCATCAATCGGTTTTTATTTTCAAATTAGATGTCTGTTTAGCCATTTGAATGATTATCCAAATAAATGGGTAAAACCCTGATCATAAGGAATCGTGCAGATTTTTTTTTCCCCTTAGAAAGTGAAGCTACTACATGACAGATCTGGGCAGCCTCATCCTTCTAGCATTACATTTTTTTGATGCTGCTTTTAAAGCCTCATCAGCAACTGCTCTCAGAGACCGTGCTCATTTTTTACAAATAGAGATGTTTATCTATAGGTGTCTGCAGTGCATAATCAGCCACTGAAACTATTGTGCCAAGGCACATTCCTGTTCATAAGTAATGATGAATCCTCAGAGTCCAGGTGATCACATGATACCTTGATTATATTTTGAAATAATTAGTTTAGTAGAGCAGAACTGTATTTATGTATTTTTTTTCCTTTCATGAGTCGGTTTCCAAATAAGAGGGATGGGAAGGTGTTTGCAGGAAATATTTTGCAAGCTAGAATGTTTTTTCGTCCTGGATGCTGTGTAGTCACCAGACCCCAGGCTGGCTAAAATCCAGCTGGACACTAGGGGTCCTTCTCTCCAGCAAATCAATGAAAATATTGTCCAGAGGGCTTCACTTCCATTTGCATACTTATTTTTGTTACTAATCCCTTTGGGATTGGGATTTTTTTTTTTTTAATTGACACTGAGAGGTTAGATACTTAGTTTTAAAAACATCTAGAATTGAAAATGCAAATTTGAACAGTCCGTATTCCAGTGCATCCCATGTTCCCTACTACCCACATTATTCTGGTGGTGCCTGGCTTGAGTGGTGTTTTAAAGTGTTAGATCTACGATTGAATCCATGGAATATGGTTCGTTTCCAGAAAGTGCTGGGGTACCGCAGCAGTGGTTGTGATGAGAAATGTTAGAGCGTGGTGATAAGATTGCAGTTTCCAAATTGTGCTGAACAAAAACCAGTGTCAGTAAATACAGCTTTGACGTGATTTGAAGTCTCTAAAGATGATGATGTGACAGTTCGTTTATAATGAATGAATTTATTTTGGGGAAAGGAAACGGCAGGCATTATGTATATTTGTTTATTCCTCTAAACACTCCTTTCAGCTAGCTGCTGTACAGTAGGGCCTCTAACACTAGTTTATCATTCTGATAGCTCAGTCAATGAACTTAGTTTTATGAGGTACCTTGGGATATTGTCTGCACGAGTGTGTGCACGAGTGTGTCTGTGTGGGTACTCCCAAAGCATCACTGCAACCTGCACATCCATGCAGTAAGGCCAAACCAAAGTATTCCCCAACTACTGCCACCATCCAGGTAAGTTTTAATGATTCTGGATGGAAGAAGGACATCTTTACTTCTCCTAAGTACTTACAGTCTGAGAAGTGCTTTACATTTTGATCTAAATAAAACGGCAGTCTGAGCTCTTACAGTAAGGAAGTAACTAATTTGTTTTAAAAATAATCGATCCTATCTATAGGTAATTTTATTAGAATATTTTGAGAAATATCAACCCCAGTTTAGGATTAGTATTGAACTGAATTAGAATTGAATTAATGGGGTATGATTCATTTCCAGAGAGTGCTGAGGTACCACAACAGTGGTTGTGATGAGAAGCAGTAGAACATGGTGATAGGATTGCCATTTCCAAATCATGATGAACAAAACCAGTGTCAGTAGATTATGGCATCGACACAATTGGAAGCCTCTAAAGATGATATGACAGTTCAAATCCCACTTTGGGATTAGTATCCACCTGCATTTTTTTCATTGCCTGTTTCTGGTTGTTTCCTGTATGTGTGAACATGCCAATTCCCAAGAACTGGCTTCCACAAAGTTGAAGAGTGAGAATAGGAGCAAGGTAATGATAAACTCCAAATCCACTGAATTGTCACCTTGGAGCAGGAAGCAGCTAAGCAATGCGAGGAATTTATCTTTAATTTGGGAGGTTTTTTTCTGTGTTCTAGAAGGAAGATGTTGTGGAAAACACGCAGTTTAATGTTCCCAGCCTTGGAGATGAAGTAGCCAAGCTCCCTTCACCCATAGGCTGAAAACTCCATAAGGCCTGGGGAACTCAGAAGAGCTGAGGCAAATTGGTTAAGTGCATGAAGTTAGTATGCAAAAATGAGTTGTGCTGAGTCCTTGGGGGACTGCTTTAATTCAGGAGTAAATTAGTCTTAGACCAATGTAGCTTAACTGAATAAGGAGCTACAGGGAGCTTTGCTGTTGAATTAGAGCATCTACTCACAGCTTCAAGACAATTAAATGTGTGCACATTGGTGTCAAACCTTTAGTTGATTTGCCTTAACGTTCTCAATATCCCCATGCAGGCTTGGCTTAAGAGATAGATAAACTGTCCCAAGCAATTAATTCTGTACTGGGGATCCAAAACAAAACAAATTTCAGTAGCTTGTTTACTTTGAGGGAAATATCATAATGCCAACTATTGCACTGTTGTTGACAGAGTGATTGCCCTCCCTCTCCGTAGACACCGTTGTTTTCCTGTGCAGTTGTTGAAGGTTCCACAGATACTGAAGAGGGCTGTTAGTCAGTTTTAGTCAGTTTGGACAAACAAAATTCCAATATAAAACATACTAAAGTCAGAGATACTGTGTATTTGCAATGAATTCTATAATTATTACAAGAAAAGCAAATGTATTTGCAAGTTCTGTTTCTGCTTTACTTACATTTGACTACTCCAGTGTAGTTCAAAGATGAGAAAGAGGGTTTTGGGATGGGTTTGGTTGTGATGGGAGAACAAAATATGGTGGGAGCATAGTCATGACAAGCTGCCTGGGAGAAACTCATTTTCTCTTAAAGAGGCCTATGCACAGTGTGAAAATAGGAGCTTATAATTGTATGTTGAGATTGTGCTCTGAAGAGTCTTTTAGAGTACGTTTGCCAGCCTTACTTGTATTACAGCTGTTTAATTTGACTTTGTTCCGAAGTACACATATAAGGTTAAAAAGCTGTTAATTCAAAAATTGCATAATTAATGAATAATTGTGAGTTAGTTGATAAAATCTCTATGCTAAACAACATTGGATTTGTACAGTGAAAACTCTCTGCGTAAGGATGAATTTTGAAAATATCTGTAGGTTCTAGTTCGATCAGGCCAGTAGAGAAAGTAAGTAATCAACTTGAAAGCTTCATTGGAGATAGTCCCCTGTTAGCTTCAAGGAGGGGGTGTTTGTTCAAGTATGCTAACTGCTCTGAGGTTTTTTCATATGAAAACATACATCCTGAAACTGTCAAGACTTAAGCTTTGAAAGAACTAATTATCTCATCTTACTTGCCCAATTCCGTATTTATGTTTCTGAATAACTAGCCACTTTTCTACCAATGTGCTTAGTGCCCAGAAGCACCTGCTGAAGCTGCTGGATGCAGAGAACTTCTAGTAGTACATGCATTTAGAAGAGCAATTTTAGATAATAGTTGGCCAGAAGGCTCTTAGGTCCAGTGAGCTTAGAAATTCCAGATAGGTGGCGTGATATTTCTGCCAAAAATGCTGTTTTAAGGAGTCGTGTAATTGCAGATTGTGATATTTACATAAAAGTAAAAAGTATGGCTATCTGTAGGAAGGCAGGAACTATTAAAGAAATCGAGTTGTGTTTGCATGCTTTGGTCATCTCAGCTTCTGAAAGTACCAAACCCTTTTGAGGTAGGTAAGGAAAGCCTTCTCATTAACAAGTCTGGAAAAAGCTAGCCATGGAGGAAGTTCCTACCTTACTCTGTCATGGCAAATTTGGCTAAGTCGTTGAACAATGTAGGTTTTCAATCAGTTGGAGTTCTGTTTGACTTAGTAATGGATATTCATACTAAAGCCATATGAAAGAGGTTTTTTTGTTTATTTTTAATAAGCTTTTCATCTCGCTATTATTTTGCACTAGTTATTATGCAATCTACAGGTTGATTCACACATGAAAGGAAAGGGCTTAATTTTTCTGAAGTTTTATATGTGGATATTGGGAAAGCTGTTTAGATATTTGAGGTTTCAAGTAATGTAGAAGCAGACAGCACTGAGCGATTAGACAGAGTCAGAAACATGAATCACTGTGGTGTGGATTTGCTTCCTGGTATTTCAGTCTTCCTGTCTTGTGGACATGTGTGTCTTGTCATTAGCAGAATTTCAATGGCTTCAGGGTTAGCTGCAGTCATCACAGAAATACACAAAGTAGTTTATATGTGTGCTTACTCCTACACTTACGCACGTGTTTACTAGTAGTGCATTTTGGAAAGAGTCTGAATGTGTAAGAAGGGTTTGAATAATGAGTTTGAGTAATGGTTCAATTTCTTTGAAAAATGTTAAAACTTAATCTTGTTCTCATTCTCCTAACTGTTCTGCCAGCACATTAGTAGGATCAGGCCTTTTTACTTATGCCTGTATTTGTCATTCAAAGAGATTTGCAAACTTCCTGTGTTTCCTGAGGCAGTAGATACTATTATTTTTTTTTTCTTTAAGACATGGTTATTATTTTATAGCTCCCTGTCAAGTAGGTGGAGTTTAATTGATGGGAAGAACCTTTGTGTTCTTTTGTGTGAAGGCCTTTCAGATCTGCAGGTCACTGTGAGGTTTGGGGCTTGCCCATAGGGTCACTGTCTGCATTACACTTCTCAGCCATGCTGTGTGCAGTCCACGTGTTGGCAAAGGCAGCACAGCAGCATCTCTTCTGCTCTGGGGCTCCGTACTGGAGATGCATCAGACCACCCTGCTGGCCAACTGTGTCTTCTGTGTGTGATCCTGGGAATCAGACACCATGGTGCTCAGCAGTTTCTGCAGGGTTTTATGCCTCCGAGTGAAGTCCTGAGCTCAGGGAGATCTGCCAGCAGGCATTTTGTCTGGAGTGACAGCCCAGGTAACACGAACTGCTGTGTGAAGCTTTATACACTGGGACAGCTGAGGTGCCTGTCTTCTAGGCAGGCAAAAAAGCTATGAAGTTTGACTTGGGAAGTCATTTCTCTGCAGTCTTCTGTTCTATTTGCCACAGACTGGAGCAATCCATTGAGATATTTGAGCCACTCCAACAGCTAGAAGCTCCCAGCCCTGCTGCCAAGATTTTTTTCTGACCACATGATAAACATTCTTCCTCAGGTATTTGCCCCGAACATCTGAAAAGTGCTTCAGGCAAGTGGTGTGGCAGGTGGTAACTTGGTTCTCTTGGTGGTGGTAACCCAGCCTGCTCCACCCCAGCAGCTGCTGCCAAAACACTGACCCTGGCAGGATCTGCACCTTCTCCTCAGGACAGGGAAGGAGACCCAAGGCAACGGGAGGCAGCGGTCATGGGGAACAGAGCAGGAAGTGGGATAGGGCTAAGAGGAGGGGGTTTTGAGGGGGTGGGGAAGGCAGGGAGGGAATGAAGCAGGGACCAGTGCCATGGGATTAGCCATGACAGAAGGGCGTGTACAGTGGTTCGTGTAAATAGCTGGCGTAAGTAGAACCTGCATTAGAAGGATGGGAAGGTGATGGGGTGGAGAGGTCTGTTTTTGCAGGGAAAGTAGGAACAGTACAGACATGTCTCCACCTGTGCACACTTGGCCTTCATCACAGAACTGGGAGATGTCATTGCCAATGTGTTGGTACCAAGAAACTTCATTGCTTTTGGAGGAGTTTGATAACATTGAAAGTAAATGGAGTTAAGGCCCACTTACTAGATTTTCTGCTTTCTTAATACAGTAGTGCAGTCTTGATAAACATGTTTTTAACAAAATTGGCAAGTTGCTGTTAAAAAACCAAAATACTGTGCCCTGGTGCAATTGAGTTCCAGCACTCTACCTTTGCTGCTGCTTTCAAGGAGTTTTGTACCTTTTATTCATTTCTCTTTGCCTGATAGTGAGCAGATGACCAAATTTTTTTGAATTTCCGGCTGCTACTCAGGCTAGTGGAAAGGCCTAGCAAGTATTGGATTATGTTCTAAAGACTTTCTCTTAGTCTCTAACATAGTTTTGGTGGTTTGTTTTTTTGTTTTTTTGTTGTTTTTTTTTGTGGATGCTTCACATCTGCTTTGAAAGCACTACCCATAATTTGTCTGCTTACATCCTGAAAGTTCCCCAAATTGAATAGAGCTGAAAGATAACTTCCTCTGTCCTTGGAGTTACTTGTCTCTTTTTACAGACCTTAAAAAGATGATTGACTCCTTGTTTGTCAAATACTGCTAACTTATATCAAGCTTATAATTCACAGGAACTCTAGATCCTTTTCTGAAAAACTGCTGCCTGCTCAGTTATCACCATCTTGTATTTGTGTAATTAGTAATTTTTGCCCAGATACATTACCTGTAGTCTTGCTGAATCTCATCCATTGCCTCTTGAGATTTATTTTATTTGCCAAGCTAATTTTGAATTTTATTCAGCCACTCAGTGCCCTCCTAGGTTCATTTGTCTACAGGTTTAATAAAAATGTTTTCTATTCCATCATCTAGGTTATTAATAAAAAAGTCAAACCGAACAAAACTTAGGGCAGAAACCCAGTTGATGCATTCTTGTATTTCGATAATTACTGCATGGATTCCCTTATCCAAAATAGATTTGCATCTGTGTGATACCACGGGTATGCTTGTTTTGTTCCTAGCTTGCATATAAAAATATATAAGATGTCAAAGGCCAAAATAAAGTCAAGGTACATGACATTTGCTTTCTATAAGGTTTCTTTTCCTGTTCAGAAGGAAATTAGGCTGTTTTGGCATGATTTGTTCTTAAAGCAGTGTTGAGTGCTAGTCATCTTTTATACGTAGGTGCCTAAAAGCCGGTTTGATTCATTGTTCACTAGTTTTTCTGGGAATTAAGCTTAAATTCTTTGGTCTGGAATTCCCCCATTCTTTTTTTTTTTTTCTCTCTCTCTCTGCATGATAGCTACTAGATTTATTCTTTGAGTCTTTTTTTGCCTTCTACACAGTCTCAAAGTGTATTTCAGACAATTCTTTAAGGAGACCAGGATGAAGTCATACACCATTTTTTTGAAAAATATTTTAACTCAGCACTCTCTAATTTGTTAGCCATTTCTTCTGGAGTAAGACCATACCCCTCTTTGTGAGTATTAAGTGAATTATCCATGTCTCTCCACTTGAAATTTTGAATGAATGGTGGTAAAAAAAGGTGTTAAGCATTTCAGCCTACTCACATCATCTGTCAGTTGAACTTCCTCTACATTGATTAATGAAGCCACATTTTTCCTCATCTACCTAAATGTGCTAATAGAATGGTTTCTTGCTATTCTTGACATTCCTTGTTAATTTTGTGCTTTGAACCATTCTGATTTTGTCTCTACATGTTTGTGTAATTTTTTTACTTATGTATTCTGATACCCTATTTTCTTCAGGATTTTTTTCCTGTCTTGGTAGCAATAAAGAACTCATACTTCAGTGATGTTAAAACCCTGCTACTCTCTTTCTTTCCTCTTTATTAGGATAGCCTGTGCTTTTATTATTACTATATTACAACATCATTACTATTATTATTTCATTATAAATTGTTGTTTGTATTTAGCTGTTAGATTTTTTTTCTACCTGCCCATTTTAGTCCTTGCTAAAAGACCTTCAGTAGGTTAGCGAGTTAGTGCTCAGGCATCCTCCTCCTTTTGTGTGAGGTGAATGTCCTTTTGTCCTTAACCACATTTCCCATGGTCAAATAAGTAAAATCTTTCATTAGAGGTGCCAGTTGTATCCATGTGTGGTGCAGTTATCGCTAGTCTTTGTGTCCTTGCCTGATCCCTGCCTCTGCTGTGAGGACAATGAGGAACACTTATTCCTTCAGCCTTGTTTCTGGAAAATTGTAGTCGCTTTTGAGCCTTGATATCGTTCAGGTGGTTTTTTGTAGATTTTTGTTTTATTCCTTATGGTCTCTTTGTTGCACCTTCTTCCTGTGTTGCCTCCTGCTACGATCCAATTGTTACTAAGGTTCTTTAGAAATTCCTCTGCCCAAATTAAGGTGCAAACGAGACCATATGCCAGTGACAATAATATGGGTTTTATTTGATGGTAGATATCAGAGAGAGAGAGAGAGAGA
>VZRQ01001827.1:871317-889865 GCA_013397975.1 Machaerirhynchus nigripectus | reverse complement strand
ATTCTGCGGGAGGCTTTGGCCTTTTGTGGATGCATACCTTTCCCTCAGCCTGAGGGGACTGAACAATGGGTTTCCTTTAATCTAATCAGCAGTTCGACTTACAGTCCAAAGTTCTTTCAAGGAGGTTTCTGTGGTTGTAGCTTCTTTAAAACTTCATATTAATGTTTGAGGCATAAACTATTTTCAGTCTCTGACACCTCCCTGAATTGGAATGTTCAGGAGAATATCCCAACCTCACTTAAAAGCCACTTGATTCCATTGTAATCTGAATTTACTGACTTAAAAGTGGTTTCTATTATCAATATATTATATTTCTTTCCTTATATTTCTGGTTTCCATTTTCTTTTTAAACCCCTCCTTCTTTTCTTCTTTTTAAAAATTATTTCTTTTCTCTTAGCTTGCACATTCCTTGTGGCCAGTGTGTGTTTTCTCATGTCAGCTATGTCTTAATAGACTCGCTCTTCTTCTCTCACTTTTCCTCAGACATAACTTCCTGGAAGTTTTTGGAAGTTTTTGCAGATCAGTGCCATTGCAACCATATGGTTTCCTATAATTGTCCTCTAAAATTAAACTTTTTTGCGTGAGTTCTGTCCTTTCTTTGTGTGAGTCTTCTCTGTTGAGTAACTTTGTTCATGCTCATTTTCTGTTTCAACCTGTTGTGAACCAGATGAAGGTTGAATGCTCCTTCCCAGACTTTAGTCAGTTAATAGCCGCTTCAGAGCATTTGAACCCTACCTTTAAAGGCAGTGACAGATTTCTGTCATCCTGTACTTGTCATGTGTCTACAAATGTTTAGAGACTTGTGTGGAAGGAAAACTGAATACAATTCTGTAAGTTTTTCCTGTTGTTGTTGTTGTTGTTGTTGTTGTCTAGTCCTTTGCTTGCTTTGGTTTTAATACCAAATAATTGGAAAATTCCAGAGAAGATAATATTTAAAGTGCCTGCACAACCTGATTGCTTATATTAATTCCTTTAGAGACCAGCTGCTGTAAATGATGTTTGGGTACAGGTTGCTTAACTTTAGTCATCTTCAAGGAAAATGCAGTCGAGACAGCTACTTAGTCTCCCTCTATTATCAGTGGAGAGGAGGAGAAATACCTCTAGAGAGCTACTCATCCTAAATTTATTACAGTTTTAGGATGGGATTAATGGCTCTCTGGAGATGATTATGGTGGCTTCAGTCAGATATCTAACTTTTAGGAAGATAATAGATTATATGCATCTTAGTCCCATGCCTGATCAGATTTACCTGAAGAATATTTCTACAGTCCAAATATACAACACAGAAAGATACCATGCTTTGTCATATTTGGTAGAGATTTTTTATGCTAGGATCTTACAGAGTCTGGAAGAGTTGCATCTATTTTAAAATACTTCCTTTTTTAAATGTTGCTTTGTCTCCTTACCTCTTTGATTGTAATTCCCTCCTTAGTTTGGTTTGTGGCGAAGAAACTGTTTGGATTCTTTGTTTCTTTGTGGTCCCTTTTCTGTGGGTCCTGTCTTTTGAGACTTCCCTTCAGCCATTTGCTCTTCAGTATTGCAGGTGAATACTGTTCCATGTCACCTTCCTCACAGATGACATGAAGACTAATTGAACACAGGTTTGGGTATACTAAACTCTTGTCTCCAAATTAGTATTTTTAGGTGAATATTTACTTGTATTTCAGAGTATTTCATGACGCAGCCACTAAAAATAAGTGATCCTGAACAACAGATTAGACATATTTGTTGTTTTTTGGGGAAGAGCTAATGTCATTTTGGTGTTGCACAAGTTTCCCTCTTCATCTCTGTACAGCCGTAAGGTGTCCATGACACTATTATTCTGGCCACTCTGTTGCCAAAAACTTGTCAAGAATTCAGTGGAAAATTCAGAGAGGAGCAACAGAAGTTAAGAGGCTGAAGAGATTGAAATATGAGCAAAGATTACAAGATTTTAATATGTACAGTTTGGACTAAATGATGACTAAGACATATGATAACAATCTACAAGTATTTGAAGGGTGTAAAATATTAAGACAAAAAAGGAATTATTTTAAGATGTTCAAAGGGGTAAAACTCAGCAAGGAAAAATTCCAGTATGAATCATAAAAAACTTCCTGAGACTTGCATGAGCTGAAGTCCTGAAGTATACTCTGCACAAAGGTGGCAAAAAGCCTACAGTCTCACATGGCCCAGAGATCACACACGTGAGTGCACAAAAAAGCTCTCCAGTCCAGTGCCACCCATTTCCGAGAGCTGCCGAGACCAAGTGATGCTTCAGCAGTGGCTGTTGGACTCTGAGCAAGGGGGTTCACCTGTGTCCCAAGTTGTGCTTTCCCAAGGGCTCCTGCAGGATGAGCTGCAGCATGGAGGGTTCATTCTGGTGGCAGCAGGCTGCCCTCAGCTGCTGTTTTTATGGAGAAGCCCTTTTTCCATCATATGGCTGTACATGCACCCATCCGTTTGATAAGCGTAGGCAGAATCAAGCTGTCACTAGCAGAATATATGCAGAAGACTCAAGGAAATGTAATGAAGAATAGCATTTGGGAATATCCTGGCAAAGGATTAACATGACATGTTAGGTGTTTTCTTTTTCCTTTTATCCTCTTCTTTCATCTCTGTAAGTTGGTGCAATCACATTAAAAAATGTTTTTTCGTAGATTTTTCCCCTGCAACTTAAGAGTCATCAGGACGTACTTACTCATTCTGATAAAGGCTGCAGATTTTGACTGTATGTTTGGTTTAGTTAGGAGGTTCTAGTGAATTGTAGTGGACTAATTTAAGTCTAAAAATATTAAACTGTCATGACCACTGTATAATTGGGATGGTATTTTTGCTAAATAGGGACTTCTTTACTGTTTACAGCTGGTTTTGCACTTGTAACAGATACAGACAGAAGGAGTGAGGACTACAGTTCTTGCTCCCCCCTCTGCCCTCTGTTCCTCATTTTTATTTTCCTCTGTGCAAAACCATCCTGCATGCCAGCTTGGGAAGCTGGCATCCCTCCTGTTAAGACCAAACTTGCTCTCTGTTGCAGTATAAATAGTGCTTGCTTCCAACTTCAGAGCAGTACCCAGTGTTGCATGCATTCTGTAACTCACTGGGAAGCAGCAGCTCTGTTAAAGGGTTTTCTGTGTATAGAATGGGTTTGTGTTGGCTTTGAATTCACTGGACAGCTCTGAGCAAACATCTGGGGATAGGCCCTTAAGCTTATGTGATATTAGGTTACTGTAATATTTTGGTTCTGGAGTGGCTGAATATAAGGAGGTCCTACTTCACAGGTATGTACAGGAGAAAGCAAACCAAATGCCATTCTTTATAGTACTCCAGATACAAAGCTGGGAGCATGCCCAACTTCAGTAATCCTATATTATCTTTAAACCGCTGAAGTGGAGGGGGGAATTGCACCAGGTGAGCCAGATATGTTTTGAAATGTCCTTTAGTTTGCTAGGCTGGGGATTTTGTTTTCATAAAAGCACCTGGTTCTGCTTTGTGAAAGTACCTGGCTTGGCAAAAGGGGAGACTGTTTGGTAAGACAGAGGCCAGGGAGGAAGGCTGCTGAGGGAAGGCTGAAGGGATGGGCCATTTTCAATTACAGGAGAGATTAGTTCAGCAAAACCACTACAATCTTTGCTGACAGCACATGAGGTTTTGCTGTGATGTATTTAGTCCTTCTGCTATTGAAAAATATCTTTGAAAAAGTTGCATGATAGAAAGCAGTTGCTGTTTTCCTTAGGCTCACTAGAACTGATATCTTCCCAGCTGAAAATGCTGGGCTGTCTGTCCCAGTCATACTCTTGGGAAGACCCTTTCCATC
Organism: Machaerirhynchus nigripectus; assembly: GCA_013397975.1. Classification (NCBI taxonomy): domain Eukaryota; kingdom Metazoa; phylum Chordata; class Aves; order Passeriformes; family Dicruridae; genus Machaerirhynchus; species Machaerirhynchus nigripectus. The sequence goes on along the minus strand of VZRQ01001827.1, from coordinate 886,069 downwards.
CTTAGCTATCTGGCACATGTGGCCACCTACAATCTAAAACCTCAAGATTAAGACTTCTTTTATCCTTCAGTCAGTTGTTTCACTTTCGGAGTGTGGATGATCCGCTTCTGCGCCATCAGCCGTTGTTTAGCTTCAGCCTGGATGCACCAGAGCAAGTGTTGCCGAGAGGGATGCTGGGTTTTGGGGTTAGGCTGTGTTGCTAGAGATCATGTCACCTCAGTGGGTAAACAGTCCAAAAATAAAACCAGCAAATGATACAAAAAGGAATCCAGTTATATTTTTATATCTCGTTAAGTTTCGCTCCTCCTTCTCGTTTTATTGGCAGAGATATCAGGGGAGGGTACATCTCCATCGGAGAAGAGGTGAAAAGATTTGCAGTAGCTGTGTGGGTGAACACCTTTTTTTTTTCCTGTGGGGTTAAGTGGGAAGGGCTTTAGGATCTCCCACACCACTCTCATTTGAGGAAATCCTTATTTTATCATGTTTAGAAAACAGCTGCTGATTTAAGATTTGTTACTAGTAACCTGCCTGGGGGTTCTTTATTTAGTTACTTGGCTCAAAGAGCTGCTGTCCCAAGCTGTTATTTAACAGAGGGGATTGCTTAATATTGCTATGAGCCAAAGGTATAGGTGGGTGGGCTGTCTTTTGAACCCTGAGCTTGCACTGTGTGGTAGTGACAGATGAGCAGGAGTTGAAAAAAGGTGAGATTCCACCAACATGGGCTTTGGGGTTAACACGTGGTCTGTCCCCAGAGCTTGGCATGACCTTAATTTATGACTGCAGAATACTGGCTACCGAGCCTGTTCTCTTCAGTCGCCATGTTTCAGTGTGAGATCAGTAACTAATCAATACTATTATGTTCTGTTATTTTTGGGGTGTCCCTGACTGCCCACTTGTCCATTCCAGGGGGATAGCTGAGCAGTGGCTGGATAATTTTGTTGGAGCTCAACCTGCATTCTCCATCCAAGCATTTAGTGCACCCTAAGTCAAGAAAGGCAATAGGAAAGGATATTGCATGCCTTTGGGTTTAGTGCACTGGGGCCCACTGAGCATTTCCTTCCTTACCACGGGGGGGTTTTGTTGTTGTTGTTGTTCCCTAGCTTTGTGCTCCAGCATGCTCAACACCTGTGTGGTTAATGGTTTTTCTGGAAGTGAATTATGTCTGGCAGGATAGCTAAGGCCCTATCATGGATATGTTTCTACATCATGTTTAGAGTTCGTGGTCAGATTATGGTCCACTCAGCTTTTGTTGCTTTTAAGTTGGAATGGAGAACCTTTGTCTTAGGTTCATCTGTAGTAAATGTTTTACCTCTGTCAGATTTTGATCTTGAAAAAACTTGTTTTTCAGACAGTAGCTACAGGTTCAATAGAATGGGAGTTATTATGACTCTCTTTATAGCCATAATCCTGTGCTGTAAGAATTCTGTTTTGTCTCATGTCCCCTACTTAGGATTTTTATGTAGTTATTTATACCATGCCTACTGGATCTGGGATGCCTGCGGAAGGGGCATGACTCCCCAGTGTTTGGATCTGCAAACATGATGGTGCAGGGAAAACTCCAGTTAGTTTTGCATGAACTCCTTCATATATTCAGTATTAAGACATTGCTTAGAATACAAGCCTTGACAAGTAGAAGTATCTGCTTTTTTGTCTCTTTTTTTTTTTAATACTCAAAGCACTGAACTTTAGCACACTTGAACTCAGTAGCTAGAGGAAAACATGCTATTTCCCTAAACTAATTTCTGTAAGTTGATATTGTAAGATGGTCTTGCAAAGGCCAAAAAATGAGGCATTCCCAGTGAAAATTATGATCCATAATTACAGAAATCCTTTAGTATGTACAAGTTGTGACTATTTTTTCTCTGAAAACGCCGCTGTTTCTGTCACTTCACTACAGGTTTCTTTGTGCAGTAGACAAAGAAGCATAAGGAAAATAAAACACATTGCATCTGGGATTTAAAAAAACCCGGTATTTTCTTTGTTCCAGCTAATCTATACTGTTAATTCTAAAACTGAAATAGAATATTTTTCTAAAAACTTAGTATGCAGTTCATGCATTTTTATGGAATGTCCTTAACTGTTCACTGAGTCACTCCCTATTCATTTATAGCTAATATATGGCACTTTTATTGTGGTTTCTAAAGTATGGAGGTTATGTGAGTCAGATGCAATTTAGAATAGAGATTATCTTTAAATAATCAAAAACATACTTTGCCAAAAATACTAAAAAAAAGGACAGAAAGCATTCAGTGTTCTCAAAATATGAAGTGCTTTCTGAAAAGACTTTTTTTTTCAATAAATAAGAAGGAAGAAATGTTATGTAAACCTAAGTGTTTGGCAGACATCTGTTTACTTCCTCCAAGGAGACAAGGGGTTTTAAGATTTTCTGAGCTCATGAGAAAGGCACATCCTTGAGTTCTTGCACCAAGGACGTGATGGAAAGCATTTTTCCTTGAAAATTTTCAGTAAGAAGACATAAGGTTAGAGGTGGCATGAATGATAACTTTCTTGAAGAATTTAATCAAGGACGTTATGGAGAATGTGGGCGTTTGTATCTCTCCTTCAAAAACGGGGGAAAAAATCCACAACCAAATACCTCTCTGCCTGCGTGCCCTTTTTTTTTTTTTTTTTTTTTAGTTCTTCTTTTTCTTTCTTAAGCTCATTCTCTGATTACAAAGTTTTTCATTAATGATACAGTGTTAGTAAGGGCAATTGTTAGTTTTTTTGCTGTGACTTTGAAGTTCCTTTGTTGTGACAGCTGCTAGGCTGGCATTTCCTGGACATCAGTGGGATATGATGATAGCTTGCCTGCTTCCCTTCTTTCTGATGGATTTTCTCAGAAAGGATAGCAAACTGGCAGACTCAGATTCCTATGTTAAAAAAGCAGACGTTGGATCATAGTGGGCTAGAGTTGAGAGAAATACAGCGATCCAAAGAATTATCTTCTGTTTTGTAACATAATCAGCAGTGTGATCTACAGGCAGAATCAAAAGGATCTCAGACTTAGGAAAACATTCATCCTCCTGCTTACATCCCCCCCCTCCTCCTCTCCCATCCCCACCCCCCTTGCTTTCTTTTTTAAGAGTTTAGTGCAGCAACAAGTAGTGCTGGCCTGTCAACCTGATGCCAGCCAAAGTAGAAGCCACATTATAATAATAAATGCATATTTTCACTATCAAAAGATAACATACTGTTGGCTTAAAAAAATCCCAAACAGCCTTGCACAGAAGGGTTTTCAACAATATATTAAGCCTCATATTTTTCAATTACAACAGGGCTTTTTTTTCTCTGCTGATCTTTTTTTAATAACCCAAGGAGAAAATATGTCTTGGTTTTGAGCTTTAATCTGGTGCTTTGTGTACTCTGATGACCTCCTAATCACACTCTCCATGACATGTCAATCTGCTGCAATGGAAAGTGGGTGATTTGGGCTGTCATGGAAGCGTTGATATGCTCATATATCCTGTGCACTTAGGACAGAGGAGTTCAAAGAAATGCATTAACCAAAGGAATGAAATGTTATGGGAACCCATAATTCAAATATCAAGTGTCCCTTTGCCAGTTCATGAGTGGTTCTTTATCTGTGTTGTGACTTTAAATTTGAGCACCAGGTGTGAAGATTCCTGTTTATTTTTATTTAAGCAGAAACAAACACAAAATATTTCGGAGCTGATGCAGATGATGAAATGTAAAGATGTGAGATGTGTTTAGTAAATAGTCAGGGTGCATATGTCTAAACAAGGAAGGAGTTTGTAGAATGTGGTTTTAGTTTACAATGCTCTCCTTTCATAACTATACAACCATCTGCCTCTGGCATGTTCCTTAAAATCTGGTGAGCCTACACTTCAGTCTGTAACCTTCACTGCTACACTGGTGCTTCCTTTGCTGAGCTAGTGGGATCATCGAGATCCCACAAGCTGTCAACATCTGCAGTGTTATTCTTCATAAAAACTGGAAGATAAGATTAAGCTTTGTTATCAAATGGAGGCTGGTCTAGTGTGCAATTTGAGATGCATGATGTGAATGTGGGTCTGAGGGCTAGGGTCTACTCCCGTGGGTACTGACAGGACTTCCCCTGTGTTGCCCACACATGTGTGAGATGTGTTACCCAACTGTTGAGCCTTGAATTTCCCGTCTGTGGTGTGTAGGTAATGACACTTGCCTTTCTGGTGAAGTTTATGTGGCACCATTAGACTGAAGACTGTCTAAGCAACCACCTTCACCTTCATAATCCAGCACCTTTTATGCTATTGTTTAGTGAGTAAGGCACAGATTTATGACTCTGTGGAATTATTGTTGTTTGAGGAAGGCATGGTCCAACATCTGAAATATGCTTTTCTGGTTTTCCCCAAGAAACAACATCATCGTTTAAAACTTATTACTGAATCTTTCTTCTGAAATGTTTTACTAAGGTTTTTCATCGGCTGCTCAGTTTCAGCAAGAGATTAAGAGACGTGGGTTTCTGGGTCTGCATCTCAATCCACTCCTGGCTTGCTAGAAATCCTGAGTGAGTTAATTTGGCTGCCATGCACTGAATCTTGACAGATCTCCTTGGATCTGCTCAGTGCTCTATTGAATACTGTGGTGAAGAAAGCGGAAAACTTGCCCATGGATACAAACTTGAGACCTTAAAATTGCTGTTCCACTTTTCTTGTCCATAAATTGGTTACAAGGGTGAAAAGAGATTAATGATCTATACAGTGTTTTAATCATTTGCATGCCTCAGTGAATATATAATGTGGCTTTTGGAGTTGTGAACGTTTCTTTTTGATGCATGGTCTTGGACAAGGGTTTAGAGGATCAGGAAGGCTGAACTCAGGTTTGTGGTTCTTGTGGTTTTGTGGCTTTTTGTCACTGAGATTTTTTTATAAATTTTGTTGTGGGGTTGGGGTTTTTGTGTTTGGTTTTGGTGATGGGCTTTGTGAGTTCTTCTATTTTTTTTTTTAATTATTTTTATTTTAGATGCTTTTTGAAGAAAAGAAACTTGAAGCTCCTTGTCTAGGCTGTTCTTGAGTTGTGGTGTAGATGCTTTGAGGGTATAAACCACAGAGGAAGTTGGGATAAAATAGCTACTTAAAAAGAGATTAAGGGATTTACTTCAGTGCCTCTATGGGTTGTGATTTAAAGGGAGAAGAACCTAATTTTTCATATTACAGCTACTTTTATTAGCTACAGGTTTTAACTTTTTGGAAAGATTCTCACATCTTTCTATCAGCCAATTTTGGGAGTTAATCCAGACCAATCAATGGAACGGTATGTTGCACTTGATTTCTTGGTAATTTTAAAAGCTTTTCAGTGTCTAATCTGTCCAGTATAACTCCCTAGTCTGTTGCCACAGATGGTATTGATCAGCAAGAATAACAGGTAACTATACTTAAACTCCATTTTGCAGAGCAAAAAAAAAAAAAAAAAAATTAGGGTGTGGAGGGAAGAAGGCGTTACATAAACCAGAGTTAAATACAGAATGATGACTCCAGATCAAAAGACTTGAAACCTCCACTTGTGGTTTGTTAGTATTTTTTTTTTCCTGCAGAGTCATATTTGGGACAGGAGCTGAACTTCGTCTTCCAACTTGCTTTGCCAGTGTTGATCACAGCTTTGTCAATCTTTGAGTTTGCTGGCACCTTCAGAATTTTACAACCACAGTACTCAATACAGTATTTTTGTAGTAGTTCTTTACTGGAAAGTGGTTTCTGTGTGGGAGATAAATTGAGGATAGCATGCCATTGGTCAGTTGAGATGGAAATCTCAGTACTGTTATCACTTTAGTAAATGGAGGATTTTTCAGTAGTCCCAGAAGAACAAAATTATATGCATGGTAGTTGATGTTTGCATTTGAAAATGTTTTCTCATTGGTTCTTATTCACTTATATCTGCCTATCCTGTATGAAAAACACCTTGAACCTCCTTAAATTTTCCCTCACAAAAGCTTTACTCTAGAATTGTTGTCCATTTGTACACATTTATTTTGTCTTTTTCAAATGTCAGCTCAGTATTTCAATAGTAAATTCAGTCATGCCTAAAGTTCTTAAAATCCATTTTCAGTAGTGGATCATCCATTAGGAAATAATGCCCTCTGCATTTTTTTTCAGGCTTGATTTGTCTTGGGATCAGAAATACCCAGAGTCTCTCTTGAAAATGAGTTGTAATCGAAATGTGAGGTTTCTGTGCTGGCCCGTATGCATCTCTTCTGTTCATATGCGTTTGGGCTACTTGTCTTGCCTGGGAAAGAGAAAAGAGAATTTGACTGATCCTGTGAATATAGTTGCTTTCTTTCCTCTTTGACGTATTGCTATTTCTTAGACTAGTTGGAATGTTCTTTAGTGGGTTCCTGTGGTAGTCATTCAGTGGTAAAAATGTTTTCTTTCTTGGGAAATGTTTAATAAACATGAACAAAAATCCAACACAATCCAACCCCTGGTGGTTTCTCTCATGTAACTTTTTCTTATTTCTTACATTTCATTGTATTTGCTTTTAACCAAAACCAGCTATCTTTAAGTCTACATTAAGCCCACATTAAGGTCTAACTTCAAATTTTGGTCTAGAGTTTGGAAATAGAAATGTCTCATGTCCAGAGAAATATATATTTTTTTTCTGTGTAAATTAAACCCCACTTGATGGATTAGGTGAGGGTTTTTTTAAGGTATATGGGATAGTAATGTTGTTGGAAAACAAGTGGAAAGGACAAAAGCTTTAAATTTAGGCTGACAGACTGTAGTCCAGAAGTCTTAAAGTACTATTTGAAACTTCTGGAAGGTTTTGGTTGAATATTAGAGCTCAAAATGGAAATAAGAAAATAAATTAAGAAATTAATTCAAGTTAAATCTTTTCTGTTTTTCTACATACTGCCTTCCAGCATCCTGTGTTTTCTCTTCGCATTCCATTCCCTAAAAGCCTCTACTAGTTTCAGAAACTGTTTAAATGCCTATTTTATGACTAGCGTAATATTCAAAGGTCTCACAATTTTTGTGAAACTATAGTGTTCCCTTCACTGCAGTTCTCTAAAAGTGGGGGAAAGGCACAGATGAGAAAAGTAGCTTCTGTGCATGTATCCTCTAACTTTTGTCCTATACACCATAAATTTAATCCTAAACCACCCTTGGCTTTCAGCATGGAAATCCCTACCAGCTAGGCTGAAAACAAATGATTGTTTAGTCTTCAGTAACAGGGAGTGATACCCCTCTTACCCTCACATTTACTAACAGAACTTTAACATGGTTGGTTGTGCGATGCTGACGGAGAGGCAGAGCTGTTATTTTCATTTCTTAGATGATGAATTGAAGCATGGTGAGGTTGCCACTTGCCACAGCATTTGTTCAGAGCCTCTGGGTGAACCTGATGCTCCGCAGCCTATGGCTGGTGCTTGGGAGCATTGATCATCCTCTTATGACAAACTATTAGTACATACAACATGTGCCAAGCCATTGTGGAGAGATCTGTCACAGCCACTTAGGAAATCTTTTATACAGTCCTCTCACTCCTAGGGAACAAAGAAACATCTTAAGTCTCGTCTGGCTTTGAAGTGAGGGTTCTGTGTTTATACATTAAAACACAACTTGTTTGTGTTGTGGAACTTCAGAAAAGTTCTAATCTGTACAAAGATTTGAACTTCAGGGGTCTGTTTGGTACCTTTACAGAATCCCTTTCAAGCATACACCTTCTTGAGTGAAAATACACCATGAACTTACTGTAAATGGGAACAGACTGAGATTGAGAACAGCAATTTCCTGCCCAGGCGACACCTAGAGGGCAAGTTCGGGATAAGGTCAGGCATTGTTCTCGGAAGCACCTTATGTCTGTGAAAGGAGAGGGAAAACTGAAACTTTCCTTTTTACTATCTTTTATGAAATAAAAATACTGGAAATCAGAAAGATTTTGCCAGCTGTGAATGCAGAAGTCACAGCAGGATGCAGTTTACTGGAGGCCCCTGGTCTCCACATTGTCATCATACTTCAAGGTGCGAGACAAAACAGGAATGTAGAGCCTAAGTGCTTGATTTTCTCCACCTTCCCTTTGCATCCCAAAGCTGTTATTTTCAAGAAGCCAAAAAGGAATTGAGATTTCAACTGTATTGTTTAAAGACTAAATCAGAAAAGTTGATCTCAGATTTGTTCTGCTCTATCCCTCTGAAATGAATCTACGCTGAAAGAATTAGATCTGGTGGATATTTGCTTGTGCAGTCATTGTAAGTTGGTGAAGGATTGGCTTTGTACCTTCTGAGTTTGGAACCGAGGCCTCATTCCAGCTCTCATTGCAGAAGTGAGAACTTCTGAATTAGCTTTAGTAGCACTGGACCCAGTAAAAACCTATAGTACCTGTGGTACTTCTGAGATGGCTCAAAGTCCTGATGATGATTTGTTATCATCAGCTGGTCTTCCAGCTGCTCCTGTCATGTTCCCCCTGCTTCAATCTCCCTGTGTTTACAAGGGTGCTAAGGAAAGCTGGGCCAAGCCTGGGGTCTCCTGAACCACCCAAAGGTCTGTTTGGATCTCTGTCTCCTATTAGAGTCCCTTTCCTGTTTTAAAGAAAATTATACTTGCTTCCCTTAAAGTTTCCTCAACTTTCCAGTGAAGCTTGGTAGCCACTAAAAGAGCTTGCAAACAACTGTGTGCAAATAAAATGTGATCACCTCAGAGAAACTGATACTTAATGATTATTTGTGGTAGTATTGCATTATGGAGACTGAATTTGGTTTCACTGGGATTTTTCTGGTTNTATTTTCATGGGTTTTATTTGCCTATGTACAAAATTTATTATGAGATCTAAAAAAAAAAAAAAAAAAAAAAAAAAAAAAAAGATAAAAGAAAGGAACCCCCACAAAAACGCAGGAATGGTCACCTCCTTATGATCAAGTCACTTTACATGAGATGGGGACCAACCATGTACAAGTCCTCTTTTTAAGTAAGACAGCAAAGTCTCTTGGAACAAGGGGAGAATTCTGCTCTGGTCTAGAAAATGCTGAGGCAATGCTTTCAGCATTAAAGGAAAACAAAGTTTCATAAAGACTGTATTTTGAAACAAGATAGAGAATTACAGCTTCTACTATGCTGCCCATGAGGAGCAGAGTCAATGTTCTTTAAAAAGCAAGATTGTAGTGAATAAGGACTTTTGTTTCCTTCAACTCTAAGTTAGAAGGACCTACTGAAAGAGAGAGAAAATAACTAAGCCCTTGAGCTTACACACATTTCTTGAGGGGAATCTATAGAGAACTACAGTGAATTCAGCTGAGTGCAGAGTGTGAGGAGACAGACCTGCTCACAGGACTGGGACCTCCTGACTTCATGGACAAGCTGTGAATCTTTTTATTGCACAAGCTCTGAAGTGCTCATGCACTGAAAATTGGATAATGGTTTCTCCCACTAGCATCTTTCAATTCTGTAACTTTTAACCATATTAAAAACTTGCAGAGAATTTTTTTTTGCCAAGTGAAAGACCTTTTTTTTTTTTTTTTTTTTGCAAGAGATTTTCAATGATTTTAATAATCTACTTCTTAAGTACTATTCTGCTTGTTAGCATTCCTTGGGCTGAGAAGGTGGCAGTGCAGTTCTCTGATAGGGAATTTTACCCAAAGTTCATTTTCTGTAGTGTACATCCACTATCCTTCTGTCCTACCTGAAGTACACAGTAGGATTGTACTTTCTGTTTGTTTGCAATGGTGGTCTTAGAGAAAGGTCTGTCAAGTAAGGTCCTGAATGAGGCTGAGAGGATGGAAGGTATTGCTGAGTAATGATGGACATTTACATGCTTCTGAACAGATCTGACTCTTACTCCATTTTCTTTTCATAATGACTGCAAGCAAAGGCACAGTTAGGCTTCTTCAGTGACATTTATTTGATCCTAGTTAAGCAGGGATTTTAAGAATTTTTCTTGAAGCCACTCTCTGTGCCAGAAGAGCATGGATTTAGACAGAGGAATGAAATAATACAAAAATACCCCTTGATCTTACCAAAGTAGAATATAACCTGTCTAGGCATTGTTTGCTGATAATTTGCTTTTTTAAGGTGTGCTGATAATCCATTCAAAAATATAGCCAAGTAGTTACTAGAATTGAACAGAGAAGTATTTAGAGTTTAGGGAGTGGTGAAATCAAGACTGAAAATTTCATTGCCAAGGGGAGACTGGCAGCTTAAAATCGTCACTTTTCCCTCTTGCTGTTGTTAATTGTGTGTGGTGATTTTTTAGCTGAGTGCTGAAGAAAAGAATCTGTCTGTTTTGTATGTTTGGTAGACCTTCAGTAGAGGCAGTTTGCCTCCGTGTTTTGTGTATTTTACACTGTACATTGATGTCTCACACAGCAGCAGAAGAAGGAAAAAGCAATAAGAAAAGTGGTAAAATATTGATCATGGAAGGAAAAAGTAAGGACGTGCTCATACAACTCTGAACATTCTTAGAGCATCTCAGGAGGAACATTAAAACCAGACCTCTGTCTAGCTAATTTCATAAAAAAGGAATAGATTTCACATGGGTGATACATCAAATGGCTTTATGCTATGACTTACGTGGATGTTGCAGTGGGATGCACAGTATCTTGGAATAGTGGAGGAGCATATATTAGAATTTGTATCTTCTGCACCTACTGAAATTTTTTTTCATAGGTATTGGGTTTAGCTTGGCTGACCCACGCATTTTTAAAAAGTTACAGCTTTGCATTCTCTCTTTTGGAGACAAAGTGGCATTTTTAATGAAAGTATGTTTATCTGCTACTACTGTTTTTTAGATTCAGAAAAAGGAAACCTTGAATTAAATATAAAATGCGTAGAGGTGGTCTACTGGTACCTTTCTGAGCTGTATTTTATCCTGCAACATGATTCAAAGTCTTTTAGCAGCTTTTTGAGGATTCGTTCCCCAGTCGCATCTGGTTATTTACATACTTTTTGGCTACACTTCGGTATTTCATCAGTCCACAAGGCATCCATAGCAAGGGCAGAACTGGAGAAAGCCCTACAACATCCACCTGTGTGGGCATGGAGCATCTTGTGAGGAAACCAGGATATGGGTGAGAAGGAGAAGAAAGGCTTCTGCGTGTTCACTTTGGTTTGGATTGAGATGCTCTTCTGAGTGTTTTCTTCGGAACTGTAATGAAGACCTGGGACCTGTGCCCCTCATTCTAGCTCATATCTCTGTGGCCTGGGAAAATCTGGCCTCCCTGTTCTAACACTGGCCTTTGGGAGGGAGCCAGCAGGAAGAAGAGCATTCAGCAAAGAGCTCCTGGTTCAGCCTCCGAGACTGAGGTGCTCACCCCGTGTGCGATGCATCCTCTCTCACATCACCTAACACAAAGAGAAGAAAGCCTGTCGTGGTCCTGTTTTGTTGAATCCAACAACCCAAGAGCTGTTGTGTTCATCATGAGCCAGTTCCCAGTCCTGCATGCAATGTCAGAGGGTCCTCCCTGGTGCACACCTGCCTTTCTCTTGAGTGCTGATGGAGGGATCCTGTGCATGCCTTGCCTCCGTGGGCCAGTCCTTCGGACAGCTTTCCTCCACTACCTCCCACCTCTGCTCGTTTCACCACTACCCCAAAGGCTAAACCTTAGTTTAGTTACTGTTACTGAGTGGGTAGTTTATTATTAGGTAGAACTTCTTTGTCTGAAGGTCTGCTATTCATTCTGGGTGGAAGTGTTTGGCTCCAGTCACATTTATCTGTCTGTGTCCACATTTCAAGGATTTCCATTCTATTGACATTTCCATTACAGGAATTTGAAGAATGTTCAGTTATATACAGGCCATGAAACATATTTCCTTTTTTTTTTTTCTTTTTTCTTTTTTTTTTTTCTGATGTCTGCCGACTGTTCTCTGCCAAACTTTAAACTGGGCTGCCATGGCTCTTAAGATTTTTTTTTTCATATTTGCTATATTGCTATATACACACGTAGTGCACGCACAAATAAAAGCTCATGCTGTAGTATTAGAAGACAGGACCAGATTTTATCTGGAGGATTATTGTTGGCCTGTTTCTAATTTATATAATGTTTTTTGTTAATACCAATACCTCTTGAAAATGCCCAATAAAATACTGTAGCATTAATTTAAATAGAAATTTCAGTCATTTTAGATATCCCCCCATTATAGCAGGTCAGGCTTTTAACAGATGTCTCAATAACTTTGCTATTAGCAGGAATATTTCATGAATTAAAATCAGGCCACTTTGTCTCTGTCACTCGTTGAAATGACCTACATATTTGGCAGATGGAGAGGACTTGCTTGTGCATTAGCACTGCTGGGGTAGGGTTTTTTCAGCTGTGTATTTTTGGAGAAGAGAGGAGGATTTAACATAAGTTAACATAGTTTATTTTTTATTAATACCATACTTCAGTTGCTCTTTACAGAAAAATCATATTAGGCACATCTTGCCTTTTAAGCATAGAAAGCATTTAGGACATTTCTCCTGGGCACCAGACTCCTGTCTTAATGTAAACCCCTCAGTGAAGCAGTGGACAACTTTTTGCAAGCGTGTGGACTAAAGAGGCTGGAGCAGAAGGTGCAATAACTCAGCTGCTGCAGAGGTCCTAGAAGGACTCTCCTCCAGAGACCTGAGTGCTTTCCAAGCCTTTCTGGGGTGTTGATTTTTTTGATTTAGTATTTTCGTTCCCCTTCCTGGCATAGAGAGAGTTTTTAAGCATTATGCTAAGGGTTTCACCTAAAATGGCTCTCTGACGCGTTGTTGTACTGGCACATGACTCTGTTTTCTTTGAAGAATCTAAAAGGACCTCTTGAGTTGAATGATGGCAGCAGAGCCCGAGTCCTGCTGTGAAGAGGCAAAACTCTAGAGAGAGATTTAGTTGTAGATGTGGCCTGGGTATCTACTGCAAAATCACACTCTGGCGTCCTGTGTATTACTGCAGATATAAATGATTTCTTACTATTTTTGTTGTAAGTTTGATTAAAATGTAACTAATTACACGAGCAAGTAGAAAAGCTTCACACATGAATGTGCTGCCTGAGCAAGCAATATATCCCACAGTCATTAATCAAGAGGTAAAAAACACATGGGATCAAGTGATGTTACTCAAGGGATACATTTGACCCGCAATTCTGTTTATTCTGAAGGCCCAAGTCAAGGAATGATACTAAGTTTCTACAATTTTCATTGACTTCAGAGAGAGCTGCCAGCTCTTACTGTTTTTTCAGATTAGTCTATTTGCTGTCAAGTATATCAGCACTGTCTGATCCAATTTAAGGACATTTAGCCACCAAGTTCAGAAAACAGCAAAATTACTATTTACAGCCATTACAATGGTATTCTATTCCCAAAGATTCTCCCTGTTTGCAAGGAAATTTAACTTTTCCTGCCCAGTGAGAACAGCCTACAGGCCAGCTGGCAGCAGGAGTGCTTTACCAGTCATCTCTCAAACCTTAAGGATATTCCAGGAATTGAAGAGGCAAATCAAAGGTGTTATCATAAACCTGTCCGAACATAGTACCCTTCGCCAGGCCTACACTCTTTAGGACTCCAAGTGGGAATATTAGTTGAAGTGATTATCTGGTGATTGTGGTGGTGATGATGATAGCAATAAATACAGTTCTTACCTCTTAACTGAACTAGCTGCTTAGGATTATATGAATAAATTCATACAAGGAACCTGGTTTCCCTTCTTGGAACTTCAGGTCTTTTTCTTACTTAATTAAAGTAGAATCTTAAGTCTTATCTGGAGTGATGGTCTAGTACATTTAAACTCAAGTTGTACTGTTTTAAGGAGTTTCCAGGGATATATGAGCAGCCTTAATTCCGCCTGGCCTGCTCTGTTATATGGTTTGCACCTGGGTGCTATCAGAGGAAAGTGTCTGAAAAGAAAGCATACACCTTTTCAAAGGAAAACATCAATTCTTGAGGTAAAAACAGTAAATCATTGGGTTAATAATCATCTTGCTGTGTATTGTGCTGTCTCTGAAATGGAAAACGAGGTTTCTGATTTATTAGAGGTTTTCCTGTAACAGGGATGGAAACACAACCCCACAGAATATCAGTGGATGTTTATTTTTTGTGTGTCTAAGTAAAAGCGTAGTCTTTTAACTCTTTTTCATCTTGTACAAAGAATGGCTGTAAGTGTGAAAGACACTTAGACGGAGACAACAGGGGGAAAGGATGTGGTTCATCCTGCGCCCATTAACACTGTCAATTAGCACCCTTTATCTTGAAATTTGTCCAGCTTGGAACACAAAGTATGTACGTCAGGGTTTGGGCCAGACAGAAACATAGAAAATGATGGTATTTGTGGAGACACCAGCCAGTGTGGGGGAGAGAGCAAAGGCACACAGTAATTCGAGAAAGAGCTGCATTTTTTGTGTGTGTGAAAATTTGATTATATGATTATTCTTTCAACATAAACACAATTCTCTAAAGACTTATTAATGCTTCAGTAGCATAGTGGAAAGACTCTGGTGCAGTCCGCTTTAATAGCTTTCTGGCTTGAACCCCAATACATAATGTTCTAGTAATAGTTTATGGGTGACTGCAATAAATTGGTAGCAAGTGTTTTCCATTTTTTGGCTCTTCTTATCAGTTCTGCTGGTGGAACATTTTGTTTTGAGAATATTGCAAAGGCAATTGATCTGCTTTGGATACGCGCTCTAGAGTTTTGTGTCTTTTAAAATATATGTATATATGAGCTTTTTCTCCGTGTCCCGAGATGTACCGTGTAAAGCTGGGGGCCAGTAAAATGTTGCAGGGGATCTGAGCAGTTGGTTAGACCCAGCAGGACTCCTGCACCTACCCTAACTAATGTTCAGTGAGTACTGCCAAAAAGGCAGGGCTT